>RXID01017803.1:0-15506 GCA_005019695.1 Trichopus zeylanicus subsp. travancoricus | reverse complement strand
AAACAAGGAATTCAGAAAATTGGAGTAATTAAAGTCCAATTCCCTAATCACTGTGTTTACATCGATTTCGAAATCCAGAATTGAGAGAATTAAACAATTCCAATCCATTTCCAATTCCCGTTTTGAATTGCGAAAGTGTTGAGAGGAATTCATCAAATTCCCGGAAATTGCGGTGGGGTCCACTGATTAAATGATGGATTTATATAACTTGAGGCCATTTTTTGAAATTTGTCATTTTTGAATTAATTTACTTATTCTATTATTGACATATTTATTTTTCTAAAAATATAGTTTTTTCAAAAAATATAATTTTAAATTTATTAAATTATCAAACAGATTTTGAAAAGCGAAAAAATAGTAAACAAATCTCTCGCCAAATTAATTATAATTATATTGATATAATTCTTTAATTTATTTATGGGCCGTTTTAAAACAATTGTTCCAATTTTGGAAACATGGAATTATATTTCTAAGAAAATATTCATTTTATGTTTATCAAATTATTTAACAGGAAAAAAATATTAAACAAATCCTAATTTAATTGCGTTAAAATTATGGAATTCTTTATCTAAGGGCCATTTTTCAATTTATATTAATTTTTTAACTAACATAGAATCTTCTAATATTAATATATTATATTATTCTATTTACATATAAATAAATTATTCATTTTTTCAAAATAGCGTAAAACATATGTTTGTGACTTATATTTACACTCTTTTAGTTTTTCGTGCCAAAATTTTATAAATATGTATTTTAAATTTATCACATGATTAAACAGGAAAAAATATTTAAAAAAAACTAATTTAATTGTATTATAATTATAGATTTCTTTATTTACGTGTTTTACGTTTATCAAACTATTTGATAAGGAGAAAATATATTAATAAATCCAAAATTAAATGTAATATAATTATAGAATACTTTATTTTTTGTCCATTTTTAGATTTTTATTCCTTTTTTATTAGCTTCATATTTTCTAAATGTTTAAGATATCCTATTATTCTAATTACTGCTGAATCCAGAATTAATATTTATAAAATAATATATATTTTGTGCTTATAAATTCTATTTATATTTTCTTTATTTTTTTGCCAAATTTAATACTCAATTTAATGAAATTTGGAAAATTAAGAGAATTAATCAATTTCTGAGTCCATCGAAAAATTACTTATCCATCTACTTGAATTACGCGATTTCAACAATTCCCCGAATTTCTCGGAATTGATAGAGTTGACCAATTTTTCAATTTGAGATTGGGAATTCATCCAACCAGCACCTAAGGGTCTATTTGGACGGAATCCAAAACCAAGGATTCAGAAAATTGGGAGTAATTGAAGTCCAATGCCGATCACGTGTGTTTTACAAATCGATTTCGAAATCCAGAATTAGAGAGAAAAATTAAACAATTCCATCCATTTCCAATTCCCGTTGTGAGTGCGAAGTGTTGAGAGGAAGCATACAAATTCCCGGAAATTGCGGTGGGGCCCACTGATTAAATAATGGATTTATGTAACTTCAAGCCATTTTCTGAAATTTTTCATTTTTAAACTAATTTACTTGTTCTATTATTGACATATTTATTTCTCTAAAAATATAGTTTTTTCAAAAAATATAATTTCAAATTTATTAAATTATCAAACGTTTGAGCTAAAACATAGTAAACAAATCTCCAAATTAATTATATTATATTTATATAATTCTTCATTTATGGGCCGTTTTAACAATTGTTCTAATTTTGGAAACGATAAATTATATTTCTAAGAAAATATTCGTTTTATGTTTCTCAAATTATTTAACAGGAAAAAATATTAAACTAATCGTAATTTGATTGCGTTAAAATTATGGAATTCTTTATCTAAGGGCCATTTTTCAATTTATATTAATTTTTTAACTAACATAGAATCTTCTAATATTAATATATTATATTATTCTATTTACATATAAATAAATTATTTATTTTTTCAAAATAGCGTAAAACATATGTTTGTGACTTATATTTACACTCGTTTAGTTTTTCGTGCCTAAATTTTATATATACGTATTTTTAATTTATCACATGATTTAACAGGAAAAAATATTAAAAAAATACTAAGTTAATTGTATTATAATTATAGATTTCTTTATTTACGTGTTTTACGTTTATCAAACTATTTGATAAGGAGAAAATATATTAATAAATCCAAAATTAAATGTAATATAATTATAGAATACTTTATTTTTTGTCCATTTTTAGATTTTTATACATTTTCTAATTAGCTTCATATTTTCTAATGTTAAGATATCATATTATTCTAATTACTGTTGAACCGAGAATTAATATTTATAAAATAATATATATTTTGTGTTTATAAATTCTATTTATATTTTCTTTATTTTTTGCAAAATTTAATACTCAATTTAATTAAATTTGGAAGAGTAAGAGAATTAATCAATTTCTGAGTCCACCGAAAAATTACTTATCCATCTACTTGAATTATGCGATTGCAACAATTCCCCGAATTTCTCGGAATTGATAGAGTTGACCAATTTTACAATTTGAGATTGGGAATTCATCCAATCGGCACCTTGGGGTCTATTTGGAAGGAATCCAAAACAAAGGAATTCAAAAAATTGGAGGAATTAAAGTCCAATTCCTTAATCACTGTGTTTACTTCGATTTCGAAATCCAGAATTGAGAGAATTAAACAATTCCTACCCATTTCCAATTCCCGTTTTGAATTGCGAAAGTGTTGCGAGGAATTCATCTAATTCCCGGAAATTGCGGTGGGGCCCACAGATTAAATAATGGATTTATGTAACTTCAAGCCATTTTCTGAAATTTTTCATTTTTAAACTAATTTACCTATTTTATTATTGACATATTTATTTCTCTAAAAATATATTTTTTTTCAAAAAATATAGTTTTTTCAAAAAATATAGTTTTTTCAAAAAATATAGTTTTTTCAAAAAATATAATTTCAAATTTATTAAATTATCAAATGTTTGAGCTAAAATATAGTAAACAAATCTCCAAATTAATTATATTATATTTATATAATTCTTCATTTATTGGCCGTTTTAACAATTGTTCTAATTTTGGAAACGATAAATTATATTTCTAAGAAAATATTCATTTTATGTTTATCAAATTATTTAACACGAAAAAATATTAAACAAATCCTAATTTACTTGCGTTGAAATTATGGAATTCTTTATCTAAGAGCCATTTTTCAATTTATATTAATTTTTTAACTATCATAAAATCTTCTAATATTAATATATTATATTATTCTATTTACATATAAATGAATTTTTCATTTTTTCAAAATAGCGTAAAACATATGTTTGTGACTTATATTTACACTCTTTTAGTTTTTCGTGCCTAAATTTTATATATATGTATTTTAAATTTATCGCATGATTTAACAGGAAAAAATATTAAAAAAATACTAATTTAATTGTATTATAATTATAGATTTCTTTATTTACGTGTTTTACGTTTATCAAACTATTTGATAAGGAGAAAATATATTAATAAATCAAAAATTAAATGTAATATAATTATAGAATACTTTATTTTTTGTCCATTTTTAGATTTTTATTCATTTTTTAATTAGCTTCATATTTTCTGATGTTAAGATATCATATTATTCTAATTACAGCTGAATCGAGAATTAATATTTATAAAATAATATATATATTGTGTTTATAAATTCTATTTATATTTTCTTTATTTTTTTCCAAATTTAATACTCAATTTAATTAAATTTGGAAAATTAAGAGAATTAATCAATTTCTGAGTCCATCGAAAAATTACTTATCCATCTACTTGAATTACCCGATTGCAACAATTCCCCGAATTTCTCAGAATTGATAGAGTTGACCAATTTTACAATTTGAGATTGGGAATTCATCCAATCGGCGCCTAGGGGTCTATTTGGAAGGAACCCAAAACCAAGGAATTCTGAAAAGTGGAGGAATTACAGTCCAATTACTTAATCACTGTGTTTACTCCGATTTCGAAATCTAGAATTGAGAGAATTAAAAAATTCCTACCCATTTCAAATTCCCGTTTTGAATTGCGAAAGTGTTGAGGGGAATTCATCTAATTCCCGGAAATTGCGGTGGGGCCCACTGATTAAATAATGGATGTGTGTAACTTCAAGCCATTTTCTGAAATTTTTCATTTTTAAACTAATTTACTTGTTCTATTATTGACATATTTATTTCTATAAAAATTTAGTTTTTTCAAAAAATATAATTTCAAATTTATTAAATTATCAAACGTTTGAGCTACAATATAGTAAACAAATCTCCAAATTAATTATATTATATTTATATAATTCTTCATTTATGGGCCGTTTTAACAATTGTTCTAATTTTGGAAACGATAAATTATATTTCTAAGAAAATATTCATTTTATGTTTATCAAATTATTTAACAGGAAAAAATATTAAACAAATCCTAATTTACTTGCGTTGAAATTATGGAATTCTTTATCTGAGGGCCATTTTTCAATTTATATTAATTTTTGAACTAACATATAATCTTCTAATATTAATATATTATATTATTCTATTTACATATAAATAAATTATTTATTTTTTCAAAATAGCGTAAAACATATGTTTGTGACTTATATTTACACTCTTTTTGTTTTTCGTGCCTAAATTTTATATATATGTATTTTAAATTTATCACATGATTTAACAGGAAAAAAATATAAACAAATACTAATTTAATTGTATTATAATTATAGATTTCTTTATTTACGTATTTTACATTTATCAAACTATTTGATAAGGAGAAAATATATTAATAAATCCAAAATTAAATGTAATATAATTATAGAATACTTTATTTTTTGTCCATTTTTAGATTTTTATTCATTTTTTAATTAGCTTCATATTTTCTAATGTTAAGATATCATATTATTCTAATTACTGCTGAATCGAGAATTAATATTTATAAAATAATATATATTTTGTGTTTATAAATTCTATTTATATTTTCTTTATTTTTTGCCAAATTTAATACTCAATTTAATTAAATTTGAAAATTAAGAGAATTAATCAATTTCTGATTCCATCGAAAAATTACTTATCCATCTACTTGAATTACGCGATTTCAACAATTTCTCGAATTTCTCGGAATTGATAGAGTTGACCAATTTTTCAATTTGAGATTGGGAATTCATCCAACCGGCACCTAGGGGTCTATTTGGACGGAATCCAAAACCAAGGAATTCAAAAAATTGGAGGAATTAAAGTCCAATTCCTTAATCACTGTGTTTACTTCAATTTTGAAATCTAGAATTGAGAGAATTAAACAATTCCTACCCATTTCCAATTTTCGTTTTGAATTGCGAAAGTGTTGAGAAGAATTCATCTAATTCCCGGAAATTGCGGTGGAGCCCACTGATTAAATAATGGATTTATGTAACTTCAAGCCATTTTCTGAAATTTTTCATTTTTAAACTAATTTACTTGTTCAATTATTGACATATTTATTTCTCTAAAAATATAGTTTCTTCAAAAAATATAATTTCAAATTTATTAAATTATCAAACGTTTGAGCTATAATATAGTAAACAAATCTCCAAATTAATTATATTATATTTATATAATTCTTTATTTATCGGCCGTTTTAACAATTGTTCTAATTTTGGAAACGATAAATTATATTTCTAAGAAAATATTCATTTTATGTTTATCAAATTATTTAACAGGAAAAAAATATTAAACAAATACTAATTTAATTGCGTTAAAATTATGGAATTCTTTATCTAAGAGCCATTTTTCAATTTATATTAATTTTTTAACAAACATAGAATCTTCTAATATTAATATATTATATTATTCTATTTACATATAAATAAATTATTTATTTTTTCAAAATAGCGTAAAACATATGTTTGTGACTTATATTTACACTCTTTTAGTTTTTCGTGCCTAAATTTTATATATATGTATTTTAAATTTCTCACATGATTTGACAGGAAAAAATATTAAACAAATACTGATTTAATTGTATTATAATTATAGATTTCTTTATTTACGTATTTTACGTTTATCAAACTATTTGATAAGGCGAAAATATATTAATAAATCCAAAATTAAATGTAATATAATTATAGAATACTTTATTTTTTGTCCATTTTTAGATTTTTATTCATTTTTTAATTAGCTTCATATTTTCTGATGTTAAGATATCATATTATTCTAATTATTGCTGAATCGAGAATTGATATTTATAAAATAATATATATTTTGTGTTTATAAATTCTATTTATATTTTCTTTATTTTTTGCCAAATTTAATACTCAATTTAATTAAATTTGGAAAATTAAGGGAATTAATCAATTTCGGATTCCCTCGAAAAATTACTTATCCATCTACTTGAATTACGCGATTTCAACAATTTCCCGAATTTCTCGAAATTGATAGAGTTGACTAATTTTTCAATTTGAGATTGGGAATTCATCCAACCGGCACCTAGGGGTCTATTTGGACGGAATCCAAAACCAAGGAATTCAGAAAATTGGAGGAATTAAAGTCCAATTCCTTAATCACTGTGTTTACTTCGATTTCGAAATCCAGAATGGAGAGAATTAAACAATTCCTACCCATTTCCAATTCCCGTTTTGAATTGCGAAAGTGTTGAGCGGAATTCATCAAATTCCCGGAAATTGCGGTGGGGCCCACAGATTAAATAATGGATTTGTGTAACTTCAAGCCATTTTCTGAAATTTTTCATTTTTAAACAAATTTACTTGTTCTATTATTGACATATTTATTTCTCTAAAAATATAGTTTTTTTGAAAAATATAAATTCAAATTTATTAAATTATCAAACGTTTGAGCTAAAATATAGTAAACAAATCTCCAAATTAATTATATTATATTTATATAATTCTTTATTTATGGGCCGTTTTAACAATTGTTCTAATTTTGGAAACGATAAATTATATTTCTAAGAAAATATTCATTTTATGTTTATCAAATTATTTAACAGTAAAAAATATTAAACAAATCCTAATTTACTTGCGTTGAAATTATGGAATTCTTTATCTAAGGGCCATTTTTCAATTTATATTAATTTTTTAACTAACATAGAATCTTCTAATATTAATATATTATATTATTCTATTTACATATAAATAAATTATTTATTTTTTCAAAATAGCATAAAACATATGTTTGTGACTTATATTTACACTCGTTTAGTTTTTCGTGCCTAAATTTTATATATACGTATTTTAAATTTATGACATGATTTAACAGGAAAAAATATTAAAAAAATACTAATTTAATTGTATTATAATTATAGATTTCTTTATTTACGTGTTTTACGTTTATCAAACTATTTGATAAGGAGAAAATATATTAATAAATCCAAAATTAAATGTAATATAATTATAGAATACTTTATTTTTTGTCCATTTTTAGATTTTTATTCCTTTTTTATTAGCTTCATATTTTCTAATGTTAAGATATCATATTATTCTAATTACTGGTGAATCGAGAATTAATATTTATAAAATAATACATATTTTTTGCTTATAAATTCTATTTATATTTTCTTTATTTTTTGCCAAATTTAATACTCAATTCAATTAAATTTGGAAGATTAAGAGAATTAATCAATTTCTGAGTCCATCGAAAAATTACTTATCCATCTACTTGAATTACGCGATTGCAACAATTCCCCGAATTTCTCGGAATTGATAGAGTTGACCAATTTTACAATTTGAGATTGGGAATTCATCCAATCGGCACCTAGTAGTCTATTTCGAAGGAATCCAAAACCAAGAAATTCAGAAAATTGGAGGAATTAAAGTCCAATTCCTTAATCACTGTGTTTACTTCGATTACGAAATCCAGTATTGAGAGAATTAAACAATTCCTACCCATTTCCAATTCCCGTTTTGAATTGCGAAAGTGTTGAGGAGAATTCATCTAATTCCCGGAAATTGCGGTGGGGCCCACTAATTAAATAGTGGATTTATGTAACTTCAAGCCAATTTCTGAAATTCTTCATTTTCAAACTAATTTACTTGTTTTATTATTGACATATTGATTTCTCTAAAAATATAGTTTTTTCAAAAAATATAATTTCAAATTTATTAAATTATCAAACGTTTGAGCTAAAATATAGTAAACAAATCTCCAAATCAATTATATTATATTTATATAATTCTTCATTTATCGGCCGTTTTAACAATTGTTCTAATTTTGTAAATGATAAATTATATTTCTAAGAAAATATTCATTTTATGTTTATCAAATTATTTAACAGGAAAGAAATATTAAACAAATCCAAATTATTTCTTGCGTTTAAAAATTATGGAATTCTTTATCTAAGGGCCATTCTATTCAATTTATATTGATTTTTAAACTAACATAGAATCTTCTAATCTTAATATATTATATTATTCTATTTACATATAAAAACTTATTTAAGAACTAGCGTAAAACATCTGTGTACTTATATTACACTCGTTAGTTTTTCGTGCCTCTAACTTTATATATAACGTATTTTAAATTTATAAGATTAACAGGTACAAAAATATTATAAAAATCCTAATTCTAATTGTTTATAATTCTAGATTTCTTTATTTCGTTTTTACGTTTATCAAACTATTTGATAAGGAGAAAATATATTAATAAATCCAAAATTAAATGTAATATAATTGTAGAATACTTTAATTTTTTCCATTTTTGGATTTTTATTCATTTTTTAATTACCTTCATATTTTCTGATGTTAAGATATCATATTATTCTAATTACTGCTGAATCGAGAATTAATATTTATAAAATAATATATATTTTGTGTTTATAAATTCTATTTATATTTTCTTTATTTTTTGCAAAATTTAATACTCAATTTAATTAAATTTGGAAGAGTAAGAGAATTAATCAATTTCTGAGTCCACCGAAAAATTACTTATCCATCTACTTGAATTATGCGATTGCAACAATTCCCCGAATTTCTCGGAATTGATAGAGTTGACCAATTTTACAATTTGAGATTGGGAATTCATCCAATCGGCACCTAGGGGTCTATTTCGAAGGAATCCAAAACCAAGGAATTCAGAAAATTGAAGGAATTAAAGTCCAATTCCTTAATCACCGTTTTTACTTCGATTTCGAAATCCAGAATTGAGAGAATTAAACAATTCCTACCCATTTCCAATTCCCGTTTTGAATTGCGAAAGTGTTGAGAAGAATTCACCTAATTCCCAGAAATTGCGGTAGGGCCCACTAATTAAATAATGGATTTATGTAACTTCAACCCAATTTCTGAAATTCTTCATTTTCAAACTAATTTACTTGTTTTATTATTGACATATTTATTTCTCTAAAAATATAGTTTGTTCAAAAAATATAGTTTTTTCAAAAAATATAATTTCAAATTTATTAAATTATCAAACGTTTGAGCTAAAATATAGTAAACAAATCTCCAAATTAATTTTATTATATTTATATAATTCTTCATTTATGGGCCGTTTTAACAATTTTCTAATTTTGGAAATGATAAATTATATTTCTAAGAAAATATTAATTTTATGTTTATCAAATTATTTAACAGGAAAGAAATATTAAACAAATCCAAATCCAAATTTAATTGCGTTAAAATTATGGAATTCTTTATCTAAGGGCCATTTCTCAATTTATATTGATTTTTTAACTAACATAGAATCTTCTAATATTAATATATTCTATTATTCTATTTACATATAAATAAATTATTTATTTTTTCAAAATAGCGTAAAACATATGTTTGTGACTTATATTTACACTCGTTTAGTTTTTCGTGCCTAAATTTTATATATACGTATTTTAAATTTATCACATGATTTAACAGGAAAAAATATTATAAAAATACTAATTTAATTGTATTATAATTATAGATTTCTTTATTTACGTGTTTTACGTTTATCAAACTATTTGATAAGGAGAAAATATATTAATAAATCCAAAATTAAATCTAATATAATTATAGAATACTTTATTTTTTGTCCATTTTTAGATTTTTATACATTTTCTAATTAGCTTCATATTTTCTAATGTTAAGATATCATATTATTCTAATTACTGTTGAATCGAGAATTAATATTTATAAAATAATATATATTTTGTGTTTATAAATTCTATTTATATTTTCTTTATTTTTTGCAAAATTTAATACTCAATTTAATTAAATTTGGAAGAGTAAGAGAATTAATCAATTTCTGAGTCCACCGAAAAATTACTTATCCATCTACTTGAATTATGCGATTGCAACAATTCCCCGAATTTCTCGGAATTGATAGAGTTGACCAATTTTACAATTTGAGATTGGGAATTCATCCAATCGGCACCTAGGGGTCTATTTGGAAGGAATCCAAAACCAAGGAATTCAGAAAATTGAAGGAATTAAAGTCCAATTCCTTAATCACCGTTTTTACTTCGATTTCGAAATCCAGAATTGAGAGAATTAAACAATTCCTACCCATTTCCAATTCCCGTTTTGAATTGCGAAAGTGTTGAGAAGAATTCACCTAATTCCCAGAAATTGCGGTAGGGCCCACTAATTAAATAATGGATTTATGTAACTTCAACCCAATTTCTGAAATTCTTCATTTTCAAACTAATTTACTTGTTTTATTATTGACATATTTATTTCTCTAAAAATATAGTTTGTTCAAAAAATATAGTTTTTTCAAAAAATATAATTTCAAATTTATTAAATTATCAAACGTTTGAGCTAAAATATAGTAAACAAATCTCCAAATTAATTTTATTATATTTATATAATTCTTCATTTATGGGCCGTTTTAACAATTTTCTAATTTTGGAAATGATAAATTATATTTCTAAGAAAATATTAATTTTATGTTTATCAAATTATTTAACAGGAAAGAAATATTAAACAAATCCAAATTTAATTGCGTTAAAATTATGGAATTCTTTATCTAAGGGCCATTTCTCAATTTATATTGATTTTTTAACTAACATAGAATCTTCTAATATTAATATATTATATTATTCTATTTACATATAAATAAATTATTTATTTTTTCAAAATAGCGTAAAACATATGTTTGTGACTTATATTTACACTCGTTTAGTTTTTCGTGCCTAAATTTTATATATACGTATTTTAAATTTATGACATGATTTAACAGGAAAAAATATTATAAAAATACTAATTTAATTGTATTATAATTATAGATTTCTTTATTTACGTGTTTTACGTTTATCAAACTATTTGATAAGGAGAAAATATATTAATAAATCCAAAATTAAATGTAATATAATTATAGAATACTTTATTTTTTGTCCATTTTTAGATTTTTATACATTTTCTAATTAGCTTCATATTTTCTAATGTTAAGATATCATATTATTCTAATTACTGTTGAATCGAGAATTAATATTTATAAAATAATATATATTTTGTGTTTAAAAATTCTATTTATATTTTCTTCATTTTTTGCCAAATTTAATACTCAATTTAATTAAATTTGGAAGAGTAAGAGAATTAATCAATTTCTGAGTCCATCGAAAAATTACTTATCCATTTACTTGAATTACGCGATTGCAACAATTCCCCGAATTTCTCGGAATTGATAGAGTTGAACAATTTTTCAATTTGAGATTGGGAATTCATCCAAACGGCACCTAGGGGTCTATTTGGACGGAATCCAAAACCAAGGAATTCAGAAAATAGGAGGAATTAAAGCCCAATTCCTTAATCACTGTGTTTACTTCGATTTCGAAATCCAGAATGGAGAGAATTAAACAATTCCTACCCATTTCCAATTCCCATTTTGAATTGCGAAAGTGTTGAGAAGAATTCATCTAATTCCCGGAAATTGCGGTGGGGCCCACTGATTAAATAATGGATTTGTGTAACTTCAAGCCATTTTCTGAAATTTTTCATTTTTAAACTAACTTACTTGTTCTATTATTGACATATTTATTTCTCTAAAAATATAGTTTTTGGCAAAAATATAATTTTCAATTTATAAATTTAGCAAACGTTTGAGCGTATATTATAGTAAAACAAATCCTCCAAAGTAATGATATTATTGTAATATAATTCTTCATGTATCGACCGTTTTACAATTGTTTCTAATTTTGGAAACGATAAAATGATATTTCTACGAAAATATTTCATTTATGTTTATCAAAGTTATGGTAACATGAAAAAATATTACACAAATCCTAATTTACCTGCGTTGGAAATTATGTAAATTCTTTATCTAAGGGGTCATTGTCATTTATAGTAAATTTTTTGTAACTAACGTAAAAATCCTTCTAATATTAATATATTCGAATTAGGCTATTTCATATAAATAAATTATTTAATTGTTTTTCAAAAGAGCGTAAACATATGTTGTGACTTATAATTACACTCTTTTAGTTTTTCGTGCCTAAATTGATATAGACGGATTTTAAATTTATCACATATTTAACAGGAAAAAATTATTAAACAAATACTAATTTAATTGTATTATAATTATAGATTTCTTTATTTACGTGTTTTACGTTTATCAAACTATTTGATAAGGAGAAAATATATTAATAAATCCAAAATTCAATGTAATATAATTATAGAATACTTTATTTTTTGTCCATTATTAGATTTTTATTCATTTTGTATTTGCTTCGTATTTTCTAATGTTAAGATATCATATTATTCTAATTATTGCTGAATCGAGAATTAATATTTATAAAATAATATATATTTTTTGTTTATAAATTGTATTTATATTTTCTTTATTTTTTGCCAAATTTAATAATCAATTTAATTAAATTTGGAAAATTAAGAGAATTAATCAATTTCTGAGTCCATCGAAAAATTACTTATCCATCTACTTGAATTACGCGATTGCAACAATTCCCCGAATTTCTCGGAATTGATAGAGTTGACCAATTTTACAATTTGAGATTGGGAATTCATCCAATCGGCACCTTGGGGTCTATTTGGAAGGAATCCAAAACCAAGGAATTCAAAAAATTGGAGGAATTAAAGTCCAATTCCTTAATCACTGTGTTTACTTCGATTTCGAAATCCAGAATTGAGAGAATTAAACAATTCCTACCCATTTCCAATTCACGTTTTGAATTGCGAAAGTGTTGAGAGGAATTCATCTAATTCCCGAAAATTGCGGTGGGGCCCACTAATTAAATAATGGATTTATGTAACTTCAAGCCAATTTCTGAAATTCTTCATTTTCAAACTAATTTACTTGTTTTATTATTGACATATTTATTTCTCTAAAAATATAGTTTTTTCAAAAAATATAATTTCAAATTTATTAAATTATCAAACTTTTGAGCTAAAATATAGTAAACAAATCTCCAAATTAATTATATTATATTTATATAATTCTTTATTTATGGGCCGTTTTAACAATTGTTCAAATTTTGGAAACGATAAATTATATTTCTAAGAAAATATTCATTTTATGTTTATCAAATTATTTAACAGGAAAAAAATATTAAACAAATCCTAATTTACTTGCGTTGAAATTATGGACTTCTTTATCTAAGGGCCATTTTTCAATTTATATTAATTTTTTAACTAACATAGAATCTTCTAATATTAATATATTATATTATTCTATTTACATATAAATAAATTATTTATTTTTTCAAAATAGCGTAAAACATATGTTTGTGACTTAATAATAATATATATTTTGTGTTTATAAATTCTATTTATATTTTCTTTATTTTTTGCCAAATTTAATACTCAATTTAATTAAATTTGGAAGAGTAAGAGAATTAATCAATTTCTGAGTCCATCGAAAAATTACTTATCCATCTACTTGAATTACGCGATTGCAACAATTTCCCGAATTTCTCGGAATTGATAGAGTTGAACAATTTTTCAATTTGAGATTGGGAATTCATCCAAACGGCACCTAGGGGTCTATTTGGACGGAATCCAAAACCAAGGAATTCAGAAAATAGGAGGAATTAAATCCCAATTCCTTAATCACTGTGTTTACTTCGATTTCGAAATCCAGAATGGAGAGAATTAAACAATTCCTACCCATTTCCAATTCCCGTTTTGAATTGCGAAAGTGTTGAGAAGAATTCATCTAATTCCCAGAAATTGCGGTGGGGCCCACTGATTAAATAATGGATTTGTGTAACTTCAAGCCATTTTCTGAAATTTTTCATTTTTAAACTAATTTACTTGTTCTATTATTGACATATTTATTTCTCTAAAAATATAGTTTTTTCAAAAAATATAATTTCAAATTTATTAAATTATCAAACGTTTGAGCTATATTATAGTAAACAAATCTCCAAATTAATTATATTATATTTATATAATTCTTCATTTATCGACCGTTTTAACAATTGTTCTAATTTTGGATACGATAAATTATATTTCTAAGAAAATATTCATTTTATGTTTATCAAATTATTTAACATGAAAAAATATTACACAAATCCTAATTTACTTGCGTTGAAATTATGGAATTCTTTATCTAAGGGTCATTTTTCAATTTATATTGATTTTTTAACTAACATAAAATCTTCTAATATTAATATATTATATTATTCTATTTACATATAAATAAATTATTTATTTTTTCAAAAGAGCGTAAAACATATGTTTGTGACTTATATTTACACTCTTTTAGTTTTTCGTGCCTAAATTTTATATATACGTATTTTAAATTTATCACATGATTTAACAGGAAAAATTATTAAACAAATACTAATTTAATTGTATTATAATTATAGATTTCTTTATTTACGTGTTTTACGTTTATCAAACTATTTGATAAGGAGAAAATATATTAATAAATCCAAAATTAAATGTAATATAATTATAGAATACTTTATTTTTTGTCCATTTTTAGATTTTTATTCCTTTTTTATTAGCTTCGTATTTTCTAATGTTAAGATATCATATTATTCTAATTACTGCTGAATCGAGAATTAATATTTATAAAATAATATATATTTTTTGTTTATAAATTCTATTTATATTTTCTTTATTTTTTGCCAAATTTAATAATCAATTTAATTAAATTTGGAAAATTAAGAGAATTAATCAATTTCTGAGTCCATCGAAAAATTACTTATCCATCTACTTGAATTACGCGATTGCAACAATTCCCCGAATTTCTCGGAATTGATAGATTTGACCAATTTTACAATTTGAGATTGGGAATTCATCCAATCGGCACCTAGGAGTCTATTTCGAAGGAATCCAAAACCAAGAAATTCAGAAAATTGGAGGAATTAAAGTCCAATTCCTTAATCACTGTGTTCACTTCGATTACGAAATCCAGAATTGAGAGAATTAAACAATTCCTACCCATTTCCAATTCATGTTTTGAATTGCGAAAGTGTTGAGGAGAATTCATCTAATTCCCGGAAATTACGGTGGGGCCCACTAATTCAATAATGGATTTATGTAACTTCAAGCCAATTTCTGAAATTCTTCATTTTCAAACTAATTTACTTGTTTTATTATTGACATATTTATTTCTCTAAAAATATAGTT
>RXID01017802.1:0-15320 GCA_005019695.1 Trichopus zeylanicus subsp. travancoricus | reverse complement strand
CTACTACCACTACAACAACTACTACTACTGTTACTACTCCTGCCACTAGTGCTATTACAACAACTACTACAACAGCTGCTACTACTACTACCACTCCAACTGATGCTATGACTACTACTGCAACTACTGCTACTCCAATTACTACTACTACTATTGCCACTACTTATACTACTACTACTTCTGCTACTATTACTACTACTTCTTTGACTTCTACTACTGCTACAATTAGTACAACAACAACTACTACTGCTTCAATGGCTACGGCTACTACTGCAACTAATATTACTACAATTATTACTGCTACTATTATTATTACTGCTACTACTGCTGCAACTATTACTACACTAATATTGCTTCTACAACAAGTACCACTACTACTACTCCTGTCTCCGCTACTAGTATAAGGAGAACTACTGTTGCTGCTACTACTGTTGCGACTACTACTTTTATCACTATAGCTACTACTACTATTAATGTTACCACCACTATTACTGCTACTAGTTCTATAACTATTGCTACTACGACTACTATTTTGGCAACTTCCGCTGCTACTACTAGTACTACTACTACTGCTGCTCCAACAACAACTACTACTGCTACTCCTACAACTAGTACTACCACTACTACAACTGCTACACATACTATAATTACAACTGCTACTACAACTTATTCTACTATCACTAAAACTACTACTACTACAAATACTTCTACTACCACCCCAAATTCTACTACTTTATTACTTCACCTACTACTACTACTACTGCAACTACTACTATTCCCTCTACTGCTACTACTACTACTACACTACTACCGAGCACTATCCAACTATTGCTACTAGATACTACAGATACTAAACTACTACTCCTATTCCTACTACCACTACTGCCACTATGAAATCGACCTTCCTAACACCGGCAATGCTCGCCGAAGTTTTCGAGGTCTTGGAAGCTCTTTTCAAGAAAGAAAGTAGCAACAAGAAATAAGGAGAAGATATGGAGAAACTCTCAGATTCTTATTGCTATTTCACATGATTGCTTACAATACTTGGATTTCTGCGATTTCTAAGATACTTGGATGATCATTTACAATGGAGGCGTGCCCCTTATATAGAGGGCACGACGATGTAAGCGCTCACATCAGCTGGTGGTATGAGCTAAGCGCTTACATCAGCATAATAGTAACCTATACTAGAGTAGGCCTATAGCCTTTACATAAGACTCCAAGGAAAGTCTTGTCCTAGGCATAGCCCTCTTATCCTAAGGCGTAGCCTTTACAAAAGACTCCAAAAGAGATCTTATCCTAAGGCGTAGCCTTTATATCCTAAGGCATAGCCTTTACAGAAGACTCCAAAAGACGTCGCTGTCATAGGCTGGTAGCTCGTCCTTTGGCTAGGCTCGTCCTCTTGCTAGGCTTTGACTTCTTATTTCATAGCTTTAGCTGCTACGGTACTGTACAACAAGATTCTACTTTCCTGTATTAGCTTCTATACTTCCCACCACGCTCCGCCTGCTACGGGACACTGGCTTTGTACAGTGGGATGCTGTCTTCTTTGGCCAGTTACGCTTCCCACCACGCTCCGTGTGCGTCTGAGAGAGTGAAAAGAGGCTGGTCCGGGAAACGGCATCTTGGACTAGTCAGAGGGTATTCTGGAGCTGCTGGTCTATCTGGGCCATTGTAGGGTACCAGGTGGCCCAAAAGTGATCCTGGTTGCTGAGTCGTTCGCACTCCCATAGCTTGCTGGTGTGGAGATTACACAGTTGTCGAAGTGCTGTGATTGCTGTTGCAGCTGCTGCACGGATATCCTGCTCATTTGCAGGGAACCCTGCAGTTGTAGTAGCATCTCGGCTAGGTGCTGCCACTCCTTGTGTGCTGGGGCTGCTTGGACTTCTTGAATTGCTGTGGCTACGAGCTCCAGAGTTCCAAGGTCTTCTTCTGCTGGCCATCCTGCACAGACTAGAGAAGAAAGTAATCGTGACAAGGAGTCAGCGAGCTGATTATCCTTGCCCTCGATGTGTTCGAAGTGTACCGGGATCCCTATCCCAGTAATATAGTCCGTGAAGGCGATCCAGCGTATCCTGGAAGGCTTGTGATTCGGAGACTTGTTGAAGAAGCTAATTATAGCTTGGCAGTCGGTCCGAATCGTGAGTTCCTTTCTATCCAAGTAGTAGATCTTTACTGCTTCCAGTGAGTTCATCACCACATAGATCTTCGCATCAATAGTGGATTTGATGGGGTTAAACTTCCCGCTTGCGTAAGCACACACATGTTCTGCGGATTTCGGATCATATTTCTGCGGCTTCCATTTGTAGATGCCCCCCCATCCTTCCATGCAGCCATCTGTTTCTAGAAGGATGTAGCTCTCTATAGGGGGTACTTCCAAGTCCGGTAGTTGCTGGACTAATTTTTTAATCTGGCCCACTAGAGCCCCATCCTGTTGGTTCATTTTCTTTTCTCCAGTTGGGCTGGTTTTTGCATACAGTGGGCTAAGGAGCCTTCCCAAGTTGGGAATGTAATTCCTGGCATAATTGAGGACACCTAACTAGGAACGAAGCCCCTTCTTGGTCATGAGTGATTTATTTTGTACCTCCGTGATTTTCTTGATCATGTGAGGCTGCAGCCGGATCCTTTGGTTCCCGATGATGGCACCTAGGAACTCCACTTCTGTTACCGCTACCTTCATTTTTGTAGGACTCAGGACAAGCCCATGTTCCTCATAAATATCGAGCATGATGTTCAGGTGCTTGGCATGCTCTGCTTCTGTCTGTGGGAAAACAAGAATATCGTCAATGTAGACGGCAATAAAGTTTTCTGTACCTTTGAAGCAATGGTCAATTTTTCGTTGGAATACGGCTGGGGCGTTCTTCAGGATGAACGGCATGACCAACCATTCGTATAGGCCAGAGGGGACCCAGAATGCGGTCCATTTAATAGAATCTGGGTGCATGGCCACCTGATGGAAACCACTTTTCAGGTCAAACTTGGAGTAGACCTTGCTATGGCTTACCCTCCTTAAGATAGTATTGATCCTGGGAGGCTGTATTGGTCTTTGTTTGTAAGGTCATTAAGATGCTTGTAGTTGAAGACCATTCTCTCTTTTCCTTTTTCCTCTTTGCCTGTAGTCGGGTTGACGATTTTTCCTGACCTTACGATGAAGGCCGTTGTTTTGTGCCGACTTCTACTTGGCCGGATGACTCCCATGGTCAGTAGGGCTTCTACGTGCCTTTTGAAGGTATCCTGCAGTTGTGGGGTGACATGTTTCATAGGACGATCTTC
Organism: Trichopus zeylanicus subsp. travancoricus; assembly: GCA_005019695.1. NCBI lineage: Eukaryota > Viridiplantae > Streptophyta > Magnoliopsida > Dioscoreales > Dioscoreaceae > Trichopus > Trichopus zeylanicus. Next base: position 12,047 of record RXID01017802.1, on the reverse strand, counting down.
TATTACAAAGTCTGGATTTTTGATATCCAGATGGCACACCACTTTGTTCTTTGCCCAGTGCTTTAACGGGTTTTCGCCAATAAACCCTGCTTCCTTCAGCCTTGTTATTACTGGTTGAAATTTTTGGAGGAAGGACTCCCTGCTGAGCCCTGTATTGTAGTATACTGATTGCTGGATATCAATATACTCTTCTTCCTCCAGCTCCAACTCTTCTACGGCGGCGGCCACCGATGCTGTAGGAGTAGTACTGATAACAGTTAAATTTTTATAGAAGGTTACAATGTTACCTTCTATCCGAACTCCTCCTTGCATGGCTTTTATAAAGTTGCATCCAATTATCATCTGGATGCCATCACCTAGCTCCATTTTGAAGCTGTAAGTGTAGGGGATCTTGAAGCTGTTATCCCCAATATGCATCCTTCCACCTTTTAGTTTTTTGTCCGCCGATTGCTTTGAGTTTATCCCGCTGAATTGTACCACGAAGCTATTTTTCTCCAGTGCTTCGGGTGGTACTGAAGCTTCATCAATACAGCAGGTTGTTGCTCCTGTGTCTAGTATGGCTCTGACTTGGAACCTAGGAATGTTAGGTATTTCAAGTTCAACATTCATGTTGTAGAGCATATTCTTTACTATTTTTGGTCCAGGCTTCGGTTGAGCCTCTCCTTCAGCTGTTGTCTTGTAGACACTTTCCTGTAGTAGGATACTGGTGCACTCCAGTTCCTCGCTTGCTTCTGCTTCCTTTTCTTTAAACTTCTCAGAGTCTTTTTGCAGGCTTGCGCCTAGCTCTAATTCCTTGACTCTTTCTTTGTAGTAGCCCACCTCCTTCTCCAGCCGTTCAATTTCCCCTTCACACCTTTCTTGCATCAGCCTCTGGTTAGGGAATGGTTCTGGTGGAGCTGGTGTAACTGGGACCGCTGTTTTAAAGTAATAGGGTCCACATAGGTTACAGGCAGTAACCTTGCATTTGGGGCAATGAATCCTTGCCCGCTGCATTGTTTGGATCTTGCAGCACACGCACTTTTCTTCTCGTGGCTGCACGAAGTCGTTATGCTGCCAAGAATGAGAACATTTTCCTTAGAAGTAAGGCAGCATTACCTGAGGGCGATACCCTCCTTCTAGTTCTCCCAGAACACAAATTGCTTTCTCCTGCTCAGGTGGGTCGAGGGAGCTGTGCAGACTTTGGGTTGATAAAGAGGAGTGACGGTCCTTTTTGCGTTGTGCTTCTTGAAGTTCTTGTAGATACTGCGCATTAAAAGGGATCTCTACATAGTTGGTGTTGTAAGAAGGCCTGTAATAAGAAAAGGATAGAGGGTAATTGTCTCCTCTGGTGAAGTACTCCTCCTCCGGAGCCTTGTACTCATAAGGTTGTTGGTAGCTTTGCTGGTCCTGATAACACCAACTGTAGTAGTCTTCCCGTGGGGTAGGTAGGTAGTAAGCCATCAGCCTTCAAGCTTTTGCACTTCCTCAGCAAGTATCTGATAAGGATCTCGAAAGACCCTTAGTTTGCCTCGTGCCTCCTGAGGCCTTCGCGTGCGCCTCTCGTGCTGTTGGAGAAGCTTGTCCAGCCGTTCAAGGCTGTCACCTGGTTCTCTTTGCTGGGGTTGTTGCCTGAACGCCTCAAGTACAAGTCCTCGGGCCTCCTGTTTTGAAAGGGGCCTGCTGTCTAGGACTGCAGTTGTTAAAGTCTTCAGAGAAATCTCGAGCCTCGAGATCTCTTGTGTGCAAGCTTGATGCAGTTCAAAGAGTTGTTTTAAATTCTTTAAGTTAACTCTTGATGCAATACAGGTTTTGTCGTAAATAACAGACAAATTGTGAGCTAGTTGTTTGGTGGAAACTTTTGTTACTAAAGCAAGGTCAAGATACTCAAGGCTAGAGGTTCGGGAACGTTCATACCCTTCCTGAATGGATTTTTCCCATGCTTCAGACATATGGGCTAAAAAGTTCACAGTTACCATAATTTCCGAAGGATAAATTCCAGTATTAGGTTAAACATGGCAATTCCTTACTAGATTAAAGCAATGCTTCAGGATCATACAGGTGTGCCCTTGGGCTTACTCACGGCCACTCGCCTTCACTGCCACGTTAGGACCTGTCCTTTTTCCTTACACAAAGCTCTTCACCCAGTCAGTAAAAACCATGCTTAATTCTAATCCGTAACATACCACAAAGGAAAAGATAGCACTTATGAAATCTTAACACAAAATCTGAACACAGTAGTGAAGATCAGGATTTAGGTAATTACGACCCTTACCTCGCACTCTTGGCACCTTGACCTCTTGGGGGTTCTACTCTGCCATATCTTTAGCTAGCTCTGATACCATGAAATCGACCTTCCTAACGCCGGCGATGCTCGCCGAAGTTTTTAAGGTCTCGGAAGCTCTTTTCAAGAAAAAAAGTAGCAATAAGAAATAAGGAGAAGATATGGAGAAAATCTCGGATTCTTATTGCTATTGCACACGATTGCTTACAATACTTGGATACTTGGATGTTTATTTACAATGGAGGCGTGCCTCTTATATAGAGGGCACGGTGATGTAAGCGCTCACATCAGCTGGTGGTATGAGCTAAGCGCTTACATCAGCATAATAGTAGCCTATACTAGAGTAGGCCTATAGCCTTTACATAAGACTCCAAGGGAAGTCTTGTCCTAGGCGTAGCCTTTATATCCTAAGGCGTAGCCTTTACAGAAGACTCCAAAAGATATCTTATCCTAAGGCGTAGCCTTTATATCCTAAGGCATAGCCTTTACGGAAGACTCCAAAAGACGTCGCTGTCATAGGCTGGTAGCTCGTCCTTTGGCTAGGCTCGTCCTCTTGCTAGGCTTTGACTTCTGATTTCGTAGCTCTAGCTGCTACGGTACTGTACAACAGGATTCTACTTTCCTGTATTAGCTTCTATACTTCCTATTACTACACCTGCAAAAGCTACTACTAGGACTGCTAAAGCTATTGTTCCTACTATTTGTGCTACTAGTACTACTACTACTGTTACACTACTACAACTACTACTATTATGACTTCTATAAATACTTCTACTACTACTACAACTGCTGCTACTGCTACTACTACTACTAATCTACTTCTCCGACTACTAGTACTACTGCTACTACTACTACTGCTAATATTACTAGTGCTACTGCCCCTACTACTAGTACTATTGCAACTACTGTTTCTACAACTACTGCTACTACTATTGCTATCTCTGCTACTATTACTACAACTACTTTTACTAGGACTACTTCTACTACTACTACTACTGCTACTACAACAACTACTACTACTAATAATAATAATATTACTACAACTACTGCTACTACGACTACTCCTACTTCTACAACTGCAATAATTGCTACAACTACTATGACTACTCCAACTAATACTAATACTGCTACTTCAACTACTACTACCTCGACTTCTACTACTATTGCTAACAATACTATGACTATTGCTTCTACTACTAGTACTACTACTATTTCTACTACTACTGCAGCTACTTCTGATACTATAGCTACTACTACCACAACTTTTGCTGCTACTGCTTCTACTACAGCTACTACTGCTAGCACTACAACTACTACAACTTCTGCAGCTACTACTACTACAAATACTTCTACAACTTCTACTACTTCTACTACATATACCACTTCCCCTACACCTACTACTATTTCTCTAGATACTACTACTACTATTCCTAATTCTACAACTACTGCAACCACTACTGCTACTTCAAACACTACTGCTATTGCTGCTACTATTGCTAATTCTATTACTAAAGCTTCTGCTACAACTGCTACTACAACAACCACTACTGCTCCTACTATTAGTGCTACAACTACTACCCCTACTACTAATACTGCCACTACTGTTGCTAGTACTCCTACTACTATCACTATTACTATTGCTGCTGCAGCTACTCCTACTACAACTACAACAACTACACCTACCACTGTAGCTATTACAACTACTGCTTATGCGACTACTGAAACTACTACTACTACTTCTACTACTAGTGCAGTTGCTACGACTACTACTGCTATTGCTGCTGCTGCGGCTGCTACTATTACTACTACTGCTACTTCTACTACAACTACTACTATAACTACTACTACTTCTGCTACTGCAATTGCTACAGCTACTACTACTGCTGCCGCTGCTGCTACTGTTGCTACTCCTACTACTGCTACTACTGCTACTACTACAATTGCTGCTACTTCTGCTACAACTACTATAACTAATACTACTTCTCCTATTAGTCATGCTGCAACTACAACTGCTACTTCTATAGCTACTTCTACAAATACTACTATGACCACTACTACAACGATAGCTTCTACTACTACTACTACTACTGCTACTACTACAACATCTTCAACTACTACTTCTACTACTATAACTATTACTTCTACTACTACACTAATACTACTACTACTACTACTACTACTACACTTACGCTACTACTACTACTACTGTAATGATTGCTACCTCTATTGCTACTACTAATGCTTTTGCCACAACTACTGCTACTACTACTATTACTATTGTGGCTATTACTTCTAATACTAGTACTACTACTTGTACTACTTCTGGTTCTACTATACTTCTCCCACAACTATAACTACTACTACTACTAATGCTATGAGTACTACTACTACTACCTGGACTGTTACTACTATTCATACTACTACTACTACTACTACTACTACTACTTCTTTTGCCACTTCTACTACGACAACTACGACTATTACTATTGCCACTACGGCTACTACTGCTATCAATACTAGGCCTGAAACTACTGCTACTACCGCTTCTACTATTACTACTACCACTACTACAACTACTACTTCTGCTACTATAGCTACTACTACTATTACTACTACCATAGCTACTGCTGCTATTGCTACTACTCGAACAACAACTACTACTACTACTATGACTTCTCCTACTACTACTAAAGCTGCTACTACTTCTAGTACTACTACTTATGCTGCTACTGCTACTACTACTATGACTACAACAACAACAACAACTACTGCAGCAAATATAGCTACTTCTACTACTACTACTCTGACTACTACTACTACAATAACAATAACTACTATTGCTATTATTACTATAGCTACTACTACTGCTGCTTTCACTTCTGCTACAACTTGTACTACTACTCCTACTACTACTGCCACCACTAGTAGAAATAATGGTTGTATTAATAGCAGCAGTAGCAGTACTAGTAGGAGTAGTAGTAGTAGGAATAGTAGAAGTTGTTGTAGTAGTAGTAGTAGAGGTAGTGATAGTAGTATTCGTAGTACTAGCTAGAGTAGTAGTAGTAGCAGGAGTAGTAGTAGTAGTACTACTAGTAGTTGTTGTAGTAGTAGTAGTAATAGTAATAGTAGTAGTAGTAGTAGCAACAGCGGCAGCAGTAGTAGCAATAGGAGAGTAGTAGTAGTAGTAGTGGAATTAGTAGCAATAGTTGTAGCAGTTGGAGTAGTAGTAGTAGCAATAATAGAAGTTGTTGTTGTTGTTGTAGTAGTAGTAGTAGTGGTACTAGTAGTATTAGTATTAGTAATAGTAGTAGCTGCTGGAGTAGTTGTAGTGCTAGTAGTAGTTGGTATAGTAGTAGTGTGTAGTAGTAGTAGTAGCAATAGTAGTAGAGGCAGTAGCAGTAGCAGTAGTAGCAATAACATTTGTTGTAGTAGTAGTTGCAAAAGTAGTAGTAGCTGTGATCATAGTAGAAGTAGTACATGGAGTAGTAGTACTTGTCGAAGTCATATTAGCAGCAATAGTAGTAGTAACAGTAGTAGTGGTAGTAGTAGTCGTGGTAGTTGTTACAGTAGTAGTAGTAGTAGTAGTGGTAGTAGGAGTAGCAGCAGCAGTAGCAGAAGCAGAAGTAGTAGTAGCAGTAGTAGTTGTAGTAGTAGTAGTAGGAGTAGTAGTAGTAGCAATGGTAGGAGTAGTAGCTGTGGCAAGAGTAGTAGTAAGAGTAGTAGTAGTACTAGTACTACTACTACTAGTTGAAGTACTTGTAGTAGTAGTAGATGCTGTAGTAGTAGTAGTAGCAGAAGTAGTAGTAGTAGTAGTAGTAGTTGTTGTTGTTGTTGTTGTTGTTGTTGTAGTAGTAGAAGTAGAAGTAGTAGTAGTAGTTGGACTAGTAATAGTAATAGGAGTAGTAGTAGTAGCAATACTTGAAGTAGTAGTAGTAGTAGCATTAGTAGTAGTAATAGTGGAAGTTGTTGGAGTAATAGTAGTGCTAGTGATAATCGTTGTAGTAGTAGTATTGTAGTAGTAGCAGCAGTAGTTGTAGTAATGGTAGTAGTAGAAGCAGTAGTAGTAGTATTAGTTATAGTAGTAGCAGTAGAACTAGTAGTAGTATTTATAATAGAAGTAGTAGTAGCAGGAGTAGTAGCATAAGTAGTACCAGTACTAGTAGTAATAGTTGTATTTGAAATAGTAGTAGTGGTAGTTATAGCAGAAGTAGTAGCAGTAATAGGAGAGGTTGTAATAGTAGTTGTTGTAATAGAAGTAGATGTGGTAGTAGTAGCAGCAGCAGTAGTAGTAGTAGTAGTAGTAGTAGTAGTAGTAGTAGATGTAGTAGTTGTAGTAGTAGCAATAGTAGCAGTAGTAGTAGCAGTAGTAGTAGTATAAATTGTAGTAGAAGTAGTAGTAGTTGTAGAAGTAGCAGTTGAAGTAGTAGTGTCAGTAGTAATAGTAATGGTAATGGTAATAGCAATAGTAGTAGTAGTAGTACTAGTAGTAGTAGTAGTAGTGGCAATAGTCGTATCAGTTATAGTAGTAGTAGTAGTAGTTTTAGTAGCATCAGTAGTAGCAGCAGCAGCATTAGTAGTAGTAGTAGTAGTAGTAGTAGTAATAGTAATAGTAGTAGTAGTAGTCACAGTAGTTGTAGTAATAGTAGTAGTTGCAGTAGTAGTATTTGAAGGAGAATTAGAAGGAATAGTAGTATTTGTAGCAGCAGTAGCAACAACAGGAACAACAGCAGCAGTGGTAGCAGCAGCAGCAGCAGCATTAGTAGTAGCTGTAGTAGCAGTAGTAGTAGTGGTAGCAACAGTAATAATAGCAATAGTTGTAGCAGTAGTTCTGGTAGTAGCTATTCTAGTAGCAGTAGCAGTCACAATGGCTGTAGTTATTGTAGTGGAAGTAGTTATAGTAGTAGTTGCAATAGTAGTAGTAATAGCAGTAGTTATAATAGTTATAGTAGTAGTATTAGTAGTCGTAGCAGAAGTAGTAGTAGTAGAAGTATTATTAGTAATAGTAGCAGTAGCAGTAGCAGTATTAGTACTAAGAGTAGTCGGAGTAGCAGTAGTAGTTGTGTTAGAAGAAGTTGTCGTAGTAGTAGTAGTAGTAATTGTAGTAGTAGTACTAGTAGTTGTGGCTGTAGTAGTACTAGTCATTAGAGTAGCAGTAGCAGAAGTAGCAGGTGTAGAAGTCATAGTAATTGCAGCAGTAGTAGTAGTAGGAGGAGGAGGAGGAGTAGTAGTAGTAGGAGGAGTAGCAGTAGCAGTAGCAGCAGCAGTAGTAGTATTAGTAGTAGTAATAGGAATAGTAGTAGTAGTAGTTATCGTAGTAGTAGTAGTAGCAGAAATCAGAGTAGTTGTAGTAGTAGTAGAAGTAGTAGTAGTAGCAATAGCAGTAGCAATAGTAGTAGAAGTAGTAGTCATTATTGTAGTCGTGGTAGAGGTAGCATTAATAGTAGTAGTTGCAGTAGTAGTTGTAGTAGGAGTGGTACTAGTAGCAATAACGGTAGTTGTAGATGTCATCGTAGTAGTAGCGATCGCAGAATTACTACAACTAATCCTACTTCTACTGGTGCTACTCTAACAACTACTACTACGACTGTTGCTACTACAACAACCACTACTACTACTCCTATTACTACTAATACTACCACCACCACTACTATTACTACTACTAATATTATTACTACTATCGCTACAAGTATTTATACTAATATTACTACTACTACTACTATTACTACAACTACTACTTCAACTACTGCTTTTACGTCTATTATAACTACTACTACTTCTTCTACTACTACAACTACTACTACTACTGCTACTACTGCTACTACTACCACTCCTCCAGCTACTACTACTAGTTCTACTATTACTGTTGCTACATCTACTACTTCTATTTCTACTTCTACTACTCCTCCTACTACTATTACTACTACCACTCAGACTGCCACTCCTACTCCAACTCCTACTCCTACCATTGCTTCGACAACAACAACTACTACAACAACTACTACTACTATTGCTACTACTTCTACAACCACTACTTCTTCTAATATTACTACTATTACTACTATTATCCCTACCACTCCTGTTGCTACTACTACTACTGCTGCTACTACTACTACTACTACAACTACTACTATTGTAGCTACTACTACTACTACTCCTCCTCTTACTTGCCCAACTAATGCTACCCCTACTCCAAATCCTACTGCTACAATTACTTCTACTACTACTACTACCACTGTTGCTACAACTACTGCAACTACTACTATAACTACTACTATTGCAACTACTACTACTACTACTACTACTACTACTACCACTACTACCAATACTACCTCATGTAATACTACCACAACTAATGCTACTACTAATACAACTAATACTACTTCTACTATTACTACTCATACTACTACTAATACTACTAATACTACTACTACTACTACTAATACTACTTCTTCTACAACAACAACAACAACTACTACTCCTCCTCCTGCGACTACTACAACTACTCCTTGTCCAACTTTTGCTACTATGGCCGCTACTCCTATTCCTACTCCTACTCATACTCTTGCTAGTGGTGGTGGTAGTAGTAGTAGTAGTAGTAGTAGTAGTAGTACTACTACTACTACTATTACTACTCATACTACAATTACTACTACTACTACTACTATTACTACTATTATTACAAGTGCTACAACTACTACTAGTACCACAACTACTCCTGCTGCAGTAATACTACTACTACAACCACTACTACAACCACTACTACTACTACTACTCTACTACTACTAATGCTACTACTACTACTACTACTACTAATATTATTGTTACTACTACTACTACAAGAACTTCTGTTGCTACTACTACTATTACTATACCTTTTCCTACTAATACTACCACTACTACTACTACTACTACTACTTCTGCTTATAATATTACTACTACTATTGCTACCACTGTTTCTACTCCTATTATTACTACTACTACTTAAACTACAACTACTACTCCTACTACTCCTATTACTACTGCTACTACTACAACAATTGTAACTACCACTACTGCTACTACAATTACTGCTACTATAGCTACTACTTCTATTTCTACTTCTACTACCCCTACTTCTACTACTACTACTACTCCTACACCAACTCCTATTACAACAACTACAGCTACTACTAATACTACTACTACCACTAATTGTACTACCACAACTACAACTACTACTACAACAACTTCTACTACTGTTACAAGTACTACTACTACTACTACAACAACTGTCGCTACTACTGCTACTATTGCTAGTACTAGTGCTACTTTTGCTACTATAACCACTACTACTGATGTTGATGTTGCGAGTACAACACTTACTACTACTACTAATAATAATAATACTAATTGTACTACTACAAAAACAACTACTATGACTCCTCCCACTACTACTCCTATAACTATCACTACTGCTGCTGCTATTACTGCTACAACTACTACTATTGCAACTACTACTGCTGCTAATGCTGCTATTGCTACTCCTACAACTACTACTACTACTACTACTACTACTACTACTACTACTACTACTACTACTACTACAATTACTACTACTGTTCCGACTATAACTACTACAACAACTACTACTACTACACCTATCACTACCAATACGTCTACAACTACAAGTACTACTAATATTGTAACTACTACTACTACAAGTGCTTCTACTACTATTGCTACTACAACTACTACTACCACAATTACTACTCATACTATTGCTCTTACTACTATTATTAGTGCTGCTATTGCTACGACTAGTATTGCTACTTTCACTATGGCTGCTACAACTACTGATGCTCTACTACTTCTAGTTCTACTATTACTGCTACTACAGCTACTACTTCTATATCTACCACTACTACAGTGCTACTACTACTATTACTACTACTACTATTTGTACTAGTACTACCCCTACTACTACTACTTGTATTGCTACTACTACAACTTCTAGTACAACAACTTCTAATGCTACTACTACCTTTACTATTGCTACAAATACTAGTACTACTACTAATATTACTACTACTGTTACGAGTACTACTGCTACTACTACTAGTAGAGCTACTACTTCTACTACTACTACAACTACAATAACTGCTACTGCTGCTGCTGCTGCGGCTGCAACTCTTACTACTACTTCTACTACTAAGTCTATTACTACTACTACTACTACTACTACTACTACTACTACTACTACTTCTACTACTACTACTACTACTACTACTACTACTACTACTACTACTACTACTACTACTCTACATCTACTACCACTGCTACAACTCCTACTTCTATTATTACTACTACTACTACTATTAGTACTTCTACTACTACTTCTACTATTACATGAACCATCACTACTACTACTACTACTACTACTACTACTACATCTACTACTACTACTTATACTACTACTACTAGTACTACAACTACAACGAGTACTTCTTCTGTTACTACTACTACTACAACTACTACAGCTACTACTGCTACTACTACTCTTGCTACTGCTCGTGCAACTTCTACAAGACCGATTACTACAAATACTACTACTACAACTACTTCTAGTAGTACTACTACTATTTCTACTAGTAGACCAATTACTACAAATATTACTACTACAACTACTACTATTACTACTACTACTATTACTACTACTACTACAACTAGTACAACTACTACTCCTACTATTGTGATTACTACTGCTTATGCTACTACTACTACTACTGCCACTACTGCAACTAACACAATAGATAGTACTTTTACTGCTATTACTTCTGTTGCTGCAACTACTTCTATTGTTATTGCTGCTACTCCTACTACTACTACTACCCCTACTACTACTATTACTACTACTGCTGCTCCTACTACTACTCCTTCTCTAACACCTACTCCAGTTACAAGTGCAAATACGGCTAATAATACAACTGCTACCACAATAGCTACTATTGTTATTATTACTACTACTACTATTACTACTACTACCACTATTATTGCTACTAATACAACTACTGCTATTGCTACTACTACTACTACTTTCACTACTACTGCAAGTACTGCTTCTACTGCTACTCCTATAACTACTGCTACTACATCTACTTCAACAACAACAACTACTACTCATACTCCTACTACTGCTACTACTACTCCTACTCCTACTCGTACTACTTCTACTATTGCTACTACTACTACTATTGCTACTCCTACTCCAAATCCTACAGCTACTTCTACACCTACAGCTACTACTACTACTGTTGTTGCTGCTGTAACTACTACCACTGCTACTACTTCTACTACTACAATTGCTGCTACTACAAGTACTACTACTACACCTATTACGACTAATACCACTACTACTACTAATATTACTGCTACTATTGCTACAAGTAGTTCTACTACTGTTACTGCTGCTACAGCTACTACTTCTATTTCTACTCCTACTACTACCACTTTTCCTATTACTACCACTACTCCTACGCCAACTCCTATTACAATTACTAACTCTAGGACTACTCTTACTACTACAACTACTTCTAATAATACTACTCTTTCTACTACTGTTACTAGTACTACTACTACTCCTACAACAACTACAGTTGCAACTACTACTGCTACTACTACTAGTACTGCTACTACTTCTACTACTACTACAAGTACAACAACTACTAATGATACTGCTGCTGCGGTGACAACACCTACTACTACTATTACTAGTCCTACTTCTACTACTACTACTACTACTACTATTACT
>RXID01017799.1:0-12707 GCA_005019695.1 Trichopus zeylanicus subsp. travancoricus | reverse complement strand
CCACCCCCCTTTCCACCAAGCCACCTGTTACAATTTTTTTATATGTTTTTTAATCTAATTTTTGATATTGTGTATTTACAGATGGCTGATTCAGAGAATCTGATACGATTAGTGCTCTGTCATGGAGGATATTAGAAGGAAATTGAACATACTCAAAAAAAGAAAATATGTATTTGGTAGTATTTCAAAACGCAACTATCAGGTTTGCTAAATCAAAACTAAAGAGACTCTTGCTGTTAAGAAACAAGTGCGGATTTTTGCCTAATTCCGTTGTTTTCTACCCACCAAATTACTCCCCACCGATAAAGTATAAATTCATTGATCACTTCATTAACGTCAACGGTCAACATAATAGTCTGCAGACACCGAGGCCAATCACCGATTCGCCGCCGGAGAAGCCAGAGCTCACCGGCCCATGGACGCCGCCCATACTAATCCGGCCACCGCCAACACCACCGCCTCCGCCCGCCGCATCATCCTGCACAACGTCATCGACACCGTCGACCCTGACTCCCGCGTCTTCCCGAACGGCGCTCTCGTCGTCTCCGGCGACCGCATCCTCGCCGTCGGTCAATCCTCCGGCGTACTCCGCGACTTCTCCGACCTTCCCCACCACTCCATCAACCTCCACGTCCGCCTCCTCCTCCCATGCCCGTCCGATCCCCATTCATTCGAGCTTCCTTCTCTTGCTGATTGATTTGAGGGCGTGGGATCTCCTGCCAGGGTTCGTGAACATGCACGTGCACACATCGCAGCAGCTCGAGCGGGGGATCGCCGACGACGTTGAACTGATGGCGTGGCTGCACGAGCGCATTAGGCCGTGCGAGGCGGGCATGATGGAGGAGGCCTCGTACTTGTGTACGCTGCTCTGCGGAATCGAGTTCATCCGATCCGGAGTGCTTCTTTTGTTTGCTTGTTCCCTTGTTGTATTGGTTTTTATTCATAAGGATTTGATGGTGTCGGATTGTTCAGGTGGCATGCTTCTCCGAGGCGGGTGGGCAGCATGTGAGTGGGATGGCGGGAGCAGTGGAGCTACTTGGTTTGTGAGCTTGTTTAACGCAATCAGTTATGGACTGCGGCAAGATTGCCAAGGAACTGGAGTGCTCACTCTTCTGATTACTGTATTCAGGTGATATATTACTGATTTTTTTGTTTATATGATGAATTCTACAATTTTCAGTAGATGTTGGTGGTCACTGGTTATGGGATAAACCACTCGCGGCGTAAACTGATGTAAAATGGTCTATCCACGAACCAAACACTTGCATTAAGGACAAGTACTTGAATTAAGATAAGCAGAATTGTTGGTTTGGAGAAGTGAAGATACTTTGCTATTTGAGCTTTATATGTTTAATTGCACTTCATTTTTTTGATATATAATTTTGATAACTATTTGCGTGAGTGAGATTTACTCTTTAATTGCTTGCTTCAACTCTCAGAAGGAACTTTATAAGAAGCATCACGATACTGCAGATGGGTGCATTAGAGTATGCTTTGGGTTAAGGCAAATGATGCAACTGATCAATTATTGTTGAGAACAAGAGATGCTGCGGAAGAGTTAAAGACTGGGATCCATATGGTATGAGCTTGGTGGTCTCTTATTTGCATTATAATGTTGAGATGACTGTATGTCTTGTTTTTGGTAGAAAGACTGACCAAATGTCCTTTACTATACTGGGCATGAATTGGCTGTTGTTTAAGCAAAACTCACATGTAGCTTGATCTTGTTTTGCTTGATCTCATTTTTCTCTGGTGCCAAGCTGGCAAACCAATATCCTGCTTAGTTCCCCGCTAAACTAAAAAAGCTTACGCTATGTACGGGACATGGCTGATTGCCATGGATCACCTTTGCCTGCGAAATTCTTCACACATCTTTAAAAGCTAAAAACTTTCTTTTTGTTGGTAGTTTGGATTTCTTTCAAAGGCTGGTGTCAAAGTTTCTCATTGTTCTGCTGCTACTATGTGCATGCTTGGGTTTGCTCCCTTCGAGGAAATGATTGATACTGGTGTTTGTCTCGCTTGGTACAGACAGAGCACCATCAATTAGTAGAATGAGCATCGGCTTGTCTCAAGAACCATATGTTTGTTTCTTGCTACACAGTTTTGCTTTTTCTGCTTTGGAATAAAAATCAATTTTGATATTTGATTTAAGGAATTTCCTATATTAAATGTTCTAAACTATTGCCCCAAGCATGGCATGCATCCTGTCAAGCTCTACTTTGCAGAAGCCCATTTGGTTTTTTTTTTGTTCAATATACCAACCATTATGTTTCAACTATACTCTTACCTAAATACAGTTGATGAGATGTATCTTGCTTCGCTAATCAACAAGTGGCGGGAAGCATATACTAGTGGAACAACCAATTCTCCTGCAGTTCTTGCTAAACTGATATTGAAGATGGTGACATCAAATGGTGCAAAATCAGTGCGATGGGATGGTGAAATAGGTTCCCTTGAGGTTGGGAAAAAGGTTAGCTTATTTCTTTTCATCTTCAATTTTCTATCAATATTGTTGCCTAGTTTATCCACAACATAGAAACCTGAGTTGGCATCAATAATGCCAATCTACTTACAAAATTTGGTGCTACCCCTGTTGCAGGCTGACATAATCATCGTGATTCCTTTCTCATGATCTATGGTTCCTTTGCATGATTGGTATGGACACATCATTTAATGTGTTGCATTTCGAAGATGCATATTCCTTCGTATCCTTCATGGAAACAATGTGAAGTTTATGCATGTAGAATCAGCGCTTTTATTCTTTTTTGTAATTCGAGTTTTCATGACTGACCAGGATTGTTCGTATACATTCTTTTTTTGTGCAATTTCGATCTTGAGCTCCCATATCAAAATTTAAAATTTTACTTCTTTTTTATTTCTACATTTCATAGGAAGAAGAAATAATGTTTAATTTTTTGTTCCTACGTGCAGCATATCAACCTCGTTGCTTGTATACGTACTGAGAACATTGAGCCTGTTATGTGCAATGCTCAATGGATTGTGAAGGACCAGAAGATCATGAACGTAGGTGACGTATTCTCAACTGGCTTCTTTTGTTTTAGTGCTTTAACATAATCATCATATTGATCTCAAACGATGCTGAGCTCTTCATATTCACCTGGCTTCTCGCTTGTGTTCATTGTGAGGAGCGAGGACCTCATTGTGGTCGGAGTTATTTAATACAGTTTTCCTCTCCTGACCGGGAAGAAGTTATTTCACTAGCAATGCGAGCTTCCAGCAATCTTTTGAAGACAGCAGGCATCAAAATTCCCAACAAATTGAATTTCCTCCGATCTCGTCACGACCTGTGTAGTAATGTTGTTCAAATCCATCTAGACAGACCGGGTCCAGTTCTGTCTACCTCGAATAATCCAATAATTATCCTGAAACACTTGTCTTGAGAATCTAAATTACATCACATCAATATAATTATGGTTCGAAGTAAGCACATACTAGCATTTCACAGAAAGGCAGTCGATAATATAATGATTAGAAAAACAGCAGAGGTCGCTGTGGCAGGCTTTCCCTAGGCTATCTATGGGTTGCATATTGTTGCTATCTTGCCTTGCCGTGTCGCATTCTTGCAGAAAAATCACTTTTCTTACTAATATTTGTAAAAATGGCTTTCATTATTGATTTAGTGCAAAAAAATTATTTCGACTTGGTATGACCCTAGCTGGCCTTTTTTTTTTTTCGTTTTGGTTTTCATTTATAAAAGATTATATATTTAGATTGCCCTTTTTAACAAAAAAAATTGATTTTTCCATATCCAAACCCATGAAATAGTTGCTTGTAAGCTGAATTTCTTGAAGTATGACAATTACGATGTTTGAAGTTGGAAATCAAAACTTAAAAAAAAAAAACGAAAATGCCTTTTAAGTTTAGATAATTTTCCGCAAATAAATTGATAAAATAAGTTATTTTTGAAAATAATAATGAACTGATATTCTACTAAATATGATCGACGAGCTGCCTTTTCTCTCTAGTGATTTGCGGACTCTTTTTACAGTCAAATACCGAGATTTTTTTTTTCTTCAGATAGGCTCATTCCCGGTCCCTCGTCATTTCACGCCCATCATCGTCTTCCTCCCGGCGGCGTGATGGCCCGCCGGCAACTCCTGCTCCTGCCCCGCCGCCTCTTCTCCCACTCCTCATCCTCCGATCTAGGGCTAAGGTTAGATCTCCCTTCTCCTCCCTCCCCGAAGCCCACTCCGCCCTCTATCCTCCCCTGCCCCGCCGCGGACTCCCTCGCCCCCCTCCTCCTCCAGCACCACAACCCCTTCCACGCCATGGAGTCCCCTCTCCAGCTCGTTGGCGTCGCCCTCTCCCCCGCCCTCGTCATCCAGACCCTCCTCCGCCTCCGCCACGCCTCCAAGCCCGCTCTCGCCTTCTTCCTCTGGGCCCGCGACCACGCCCACTATTCCCACTCCACCGCAGAGTACGATCTCATGGTCGACATCCTTGGTCGGGTCAGGCAGTTCGATGTCGTGTGGCAGCTCGTTGTGGAGATGGACCAGCGTGGGGCGCCGCCGACGCCGAGGACCTTCGCGGTGTTGATAAGGAGGTATGTGGCGGCGGGGTTCACCAGGCAGGCGATTCGGGCATTTGATGATATGGAAGCGTTCATTGGGCGGGAGCCAGGGTTGGAGGAGTTCCATATGCTGCTCGATACTCTCTGCAAGTACGGGTTCCCCAAGGTCTAGTCTTTCTTTTGATTTTGAGCATTTTCTGTATTTTTGTTTTGGGGAGAGATTTAGATATTTATTGTTGATTTATGAACTGAATTTGTTGCTTCGGTATGCTTGCTGTTTGCTTTTGATGTTATTTGCATCTTGTTAGATTTAGACTGTGTGCTATCATTTGAAAATTAAGTTATTTTCTTGTCTCCTTGTTTGACCATGAGTCTATATATATCTTTTTAATAATTCAACTGTTTTCTTCGATTTTCTTTTTTCTTTTTGCTTTTCGATAGATTCGATCTGTGATATGTTACTTGGAATATTTCAATTGTGAAGCATGTGATACAAATTTTCACCAATTGCTAAATCTACCAAAATGTTTGCAGGTTGCAACAGAGATATTTAACAAGAGAAAGTCCACATTCGAGCCAGATGAGAAAACATATACGATTTTGATCTATGGATGGTGTAAGGTTAACGAACCTGAGATGGCCCGTAAGTTCCTAAAGGAGATGCTTGATCAAGGACTAGAACCAAATGTGGTTACGTTTAACATTCAGCTGAATGGAATTTGTAGGAGTGCAAAATTGCAGCCGGAATATCGGTTTGACAAAACAATTCATGCTGCTGAGGATCTTTTGGAAGAAATGCGAAATAGAGGTATTGAACCTGATGTTACAAGCTATTCGATTATTCTTCATGTGTATACTCGAGCCCATAAGCCAGAATTATCTGTGTGCATGTTAAGATCAATGAAAGAGAAGGGTATTTCTCCAACAGTAGCGACCTACACTTCAGTGATCAAGTGTTTGGCATCCTGTGGGAGATTGGAGGATGCTGAGGAGTTGCTCGATGAGATGGCAAGGAATGGAGTCCGCCCATCTCCCACCACATATAATTGCTTCTTCAAGGAGTATCGAGGAAGAAATGATTCAGCCGGTGCAATTATATTGTACAAGAAAATGAAGGCAATGGGATTAGAGAGCAAACCAGATATGCACACTTACAACATATTGTTGAGAATGTTCTTGAAGCTGGATAAAATGGGGATTGTTTGGGAGTTATGGAAAGACATGGTTGATAGCAGTGTAGCTCCAGATCTGGATTCCTATACATTGTTGATTCACAGGTTGTGTGAGAAACAGAGATGGAGGGAGGCATGCCAGTTCTTCATGGAGATGATAGAAAAGGGTATTCTCCCGCAAAAGGTCACTTTTGAGACTTTGTATAGTGGATTAATACAGGCAAATATGTTGAGAACTTGGAGGAGGCTGAAGAACAAGGTGGAAGAAGAGGCCTTGAAATTTGGTGAAGAGTTCCGACACTATCGTTTTCAACCTTACAAGAGGTAATGTTTTTGTTGAGTGCGATAAAGTTTGCGGAATATCTGTTGCTGTATCTTCCTGAGAACTGGGACTGCAATTGAGTTCCAAGTGGAAACCCCGGGTTAACATTACATCTATGGCCCTCGGCCTTGAGTTATGAATGGTGCATAGTTTACATTCCTATGTAGGGAACATCTTGAAGAACTTGAGTGGGAGATAAACTATATCTTTAGAATATAGCGTTATGGAGATATTGAAGAAGAAGCTCCGTGCAATTTTAGATGTTTCAACACATGCATGATTTGCTGCTAACTTGGTCTTGACTCTCTGACCTTTTAGTTAGAGGATGTTTGTTTATCAGAAGATAAATAAAGTATGGAAAAATCATTTCTCTTTATTTTTGACTTATTTTTAGTAATAATTGAAAGTGATCTATTATTATTATTTGGTTTGATTGAAATATATTTCATAAATACAATTTTTAATACGTAAAATATTATTTTTTTATAGTTTTTACAAATAATATTTTTTTAAAAGTATATTATTATTGTATATGAGATTATTATTATTATTATTATATTTATTTTTAAAAGTCATTTTAAATAAAAAACCGTAGAAATAAAATTTAATTTATTTTTCACTTATAAGTCAGAAGTTAGTCGTAAATAGATTGACTTTCCAAAAATCTCATTTAGCCAATTAAATAATAAAAGTAAACAAAAATGATTTTACTTTCAATCACTTCTTTTTATTTTCTACCAATCTCTTAATCTGGTAGACGTACAAAGAGGACAAGATGGAAAGAGGTGCAATATACTTGTGATATTTTATTATCAAAATATATTTTTCTGTATTTTATTCACCAAAAAATTGCAAGCCTCTATGGAGAACTCATTTTATTTATTGGGAAGACGCGAGGCAATTGTACTGATAATTGTATATTATGGGTTTTTTTTTCTTGGATTTTGAAATATCTGAAATTTCAAAGTCTTGAAATTTTAAAGTTTATGGATTTTCAAATTCAAATGGTGTATTTGTTTCAGATAATTTAAATTTTGAATTTTAAAATTTAATATTTTTTTGGTTCAACTTTTTATTAGACACAAAATAAGTTTCAAGAATATTTTTATAATTAAAAAAAAGATTATAATGTAAAATTATAAGATTTCAAGGGTGTATTTATAATTTAACATAAAAAAGATAAAAAAAATAAAAATTAAAGTTAATTGGTTCAACTTTTTTCTTGCATTAATGGGTTGAACTTTCAAGTACCTAAATTTAAAGTCCATCTATCAAATACTAAATTTGCATATTCTGCAAATTTTAAAATTCGTAAATTTTAATAATCTAACAAACAACCCGACAAAACCACGGTATAAACAATTGATGTCGGTTTCTGGTTAAACTGAACCTCTAGTTTTTCTTTTCTACGCTGGCTACGATACTTCCTAGTTTTTTCCCTGTATATTTACTTGCATACAGTCGCAAAATACAAACAAGATATTCAGGTTAAAACTCGTAAGAGATGAAAATGTACGTTTGCAGACTTCGTCAGCTACGTTATTAGTTTCTCGGGGTCTCTTCGATAGATGAAAATGTCCAAGGAAAGCTACTTATTCTTTGTAGTTTGTGAAATGAATGATTAAGTACATAATTATGATGGTTTGTTAGGATTAAAGAACAATTGAGAGATGAAAGATGCTTACGTGAAAATGTGCTAAATCAAATGTTGTCTCATCAGTTTGTGATTTGTCATCAATATTACAAATTAAGTAAAAACATATCCATTTTTCGCTATTCAATATTGAGTGAATTTTAGCGATTGATATGTGACTAAAATATGCGACCATTGCTTGCAACCCTACAAAGGCAACAACAAATTTGTGGGAGTACTGACGCAATTTCCTGATTTGGGTTCACCAATTTTTTCGTTTCATACTTCGAATCCGATCTAATTCCAATTCGGTCTTAACCAGCAATTTACACCGAGAGGAGTACTCATAAACTTGTCTGTGTATAATGACTCGTCCCGTACGGAATTCCAAATCCGAGGTTCCCAATAGAATTTTTGTTTTTCTTAAATTAAAAAAAAGGATTTCTTCGCCTTCCAGAAACTACCGCTTGTACACGCCCCAGAGCTACAAAACCCTAAAAATCGCAAAAAAGGAAAAAAAAAAAAAAAAAAAAAAGTCTTCTCGCCATGGCCGATTCCTTCACGGACAGCAACTCACGGAGCCCGCCGCGCAAGTGCGACCACCGCCCCGATCTCGAGAGGGTCTTCATCCCCTTCTACTTCGGCGACTCCGGCGACAAGCCCAACCCCAGCCGCCCCCATCGGTCTGCGACGGCGACGGCGACGGCGACGGCGGCGGCGGCGAGGTTGCAGAAGGTGGCTCGAGGGTTTCTGGTGCGGAAGAACATGAGATCGGTGAAGAAGATCGAGAAGGAGGCCGACGATATCGAGGGGCGGATCAGATCGGAGGAGGACCCGGTATGGCGCGAGGAGAAGGAGCGGCTGGTGCTGAACGAGATGCTGATGCGGCTCCTTCTCCGGCTGGACTCCGTCCGTGGGGTCAGGGATTACCGGAAGAGGGTCATCCGGCGAGTGATCGCGCTCCAGGAAGCCATGGACTCCATCTTCGTCGCCCAGCCACCGATTCCGGAGGCGCAAACCCTAGAGTCGAAATCGGAGGCGCAAACTGTAGAAGAAATTGGGGGTCTCGGGGAGGAGCGGAATGGAACGAGGGAGGCGATGGAGAAGATGGCGGCGGAGAGCGCGAGGCTGTGCGGGCTGGTAGCGGAGCTGGTAGAGAAGAGCGAGTGGCAGTGCAGGACAATGGAGGGGCTCGTCCGGCGGGTGGAGGAGCTCGAGCGAGCCGTACAAAGGATGGAAAAGGCGAAGAGGAAGCACGCCATTGTTGATGTTGACTGATGCGGAATCTCGAAGAGGGATTATAGCCGTCGGATTTTTTTATAGTTTTGATTTTTCTGCCCATTAATTCTGACCTACTGGTTCGAAGGAGTGTAAATATTTCCGCGGGGCACGGGTGAAAAAAAAGACGGGTGAAAAAAAAGAGTAGAAATTTAAGGCCCATTTATTTTGGGATCAGCTAATTTTAATTTTTTTTAATAAAATTATTATTTATTATTTTATATTATTATTAAATTAAATTATTATAAAAAATTAAATAGTTTTTTGAGTTTTAAATTATTGAAATTTTAATTTTAATAGAAAGATATTAATTTATAAAAGTGGTCCATTAGTATTGATTTTGACCTTGATTGGATCCAAGGCCCAATTTCAATTGATGTACTGCAAAAAATATTGCAAAAAATATTTCAATATGATTAATGATATATAAATTTTAACTTATTTCATTGGAAATATTGGTTAGTTATATTAAAAATGTATATTTTTATGTTTTATAAATATTTCATTTATTGTAGGTTGCAGGGTTACTTTCAAATAAAAAATTAATTGAACTAGTCATCTGTTGTGAACAATCAGGCAGCTGAAATTGAACCACCTCGATATTTTCTTATTATTCTTAATATATATATATTTATATCTGTCTAAACTTATTTGTTGCAATTGTCTATATTTTAAATAATTTATTTTGGTGAACCATATCAACAATTTAAATTGCCCATAAATTTTCTCTATTCCTAAGGGGCCGTTTGTTTCGATTCCCGGAACCGGGAATCGGAGGAATGGAGGGAATTGAGAGTCCAATTCCCTCCATTCCGGTGTTTGTTTCGATTCCCGGACCCGAAATCGAGGGAATCGGTTATTTCCCAATTCCCCCGATTCCGGTTTTTCAATTCCCGACGAAAACCTAGTGAAAACACCAATTCCGGTTTTAATTCCCTCGTTTTTCACTGTAGCAATTACGGGCTGGAAAACCCAAATTCCCCCCCCCCCAAAAACCCATCGGTCCCGTTCTCCCCGACCGACCGGCATCTTCTCCGTCTTCTCTCCGACCGACCGACATCTTCTCCGGACGATTCCCCCCCCACACATCGTCCGCGTCTTCTCCCCGACCAACCGGCATCTTCTCCGTCTTCTCTCCGACCGACCGGCATCTTCCCGGACGATTCCCCCTCTCCCCCCCCCCCCGCCATCGTCCAGCGTTTTTCCCTCGACCGACCGGCATCTTCTCCGTCTTCTCTCCCACCGACCGGCATCTTCTTCGCACGATTCCCCCCCCCCCATCGTCCGCGTCTTCTCCCCGACCGACCGGCATCTTCTCCGTCTTCTCTCTGACCGACCGGCATCTTCTCCGCAGGATTTCCCCCTCTCCCCATCGTCCGCGTCTTCTCTCCGACCGGCATCTTCTCCGTCGTTAATTCGCACAATTTCCCCCCCCCACCCCCCCCCTCCCCCTTCGTCCACGTCTTCTCTCCGATCGGAAAACTCATCCAAACACAAGAATTCAATAATTTATGGAATTGATCAATTCCATTTGTCAACCAAATAACAGAAAGGAATTGACCAATTGCCAATTTCCTATAGTAAATACTCATCCAAACACTGTAATTATCTAATTTCCTCAATTCTTTCAATTCCCTGTAATCACTCAATTCCCACAATTCTACGATTCCTAAACCCGGAATCCAACTAAACGGCCCCTAAAAAGAAAATGCATTGGTTTGTTGGGTTGGCCCATATGTGACAAATGCTATCATCCCAGCCCACCGCTGAATCGAATCTCGGAGCAAATCCGACGCTGCAAAATTAATGGCGATTCACGAGCAGCCATTCTCCAATTCAACGGCCAAGATTAGCTAAATCGAAATCCGAAATGACAAAAAAGCCCTCATTCTGATCATCTGTCATATATATATATATATATGGGCTAATTTCCTACACCTCCTCAGATTTTTCCTAATTGTCAAAAATCCCTCTAGAATTTTTATAATTATCTACACCTCCCTTCTTTTTAAATTATTTACCTACAATCCCGTTTGATTATTATTTAATTAATTTTTTTTTCAAAAATTTTACTTTTACCTTCCGTAATTTTATAATTAAACCCCTAAAAAATTTATTTTTTATTTTATATATAACTTTCGGATATTTACGTACAACACCCTAAAATTAGTCATATTACAAAAAACCTTTGATATTTACAATTAAACCTTATCTCTTCTCCTGTTGTGTTATATTGTTCCGCGCCGCTACTTTGCCAGTCCCTCGAGCTATCGCTCTCCTGCGCTCTCACGCCCTAGCCCCCCCGCTCCCTTGCGAGCAGATCCGCACCCCCTCCCCCGCCACGAGCAGATTCGCACCCCCCTCCTTAGCTTCCGATGCCCTCGTCAAGCTCAAGCCCGGTGAGATCGGAACGGTCTCCGGCATTCCTGAGGAGCACCTTCGCTGCAAGGTAATTCTCTAATCCACTTTTTTCGTTCTTGGAAATTATCTTCCCCGAGGTTTTCTGTGCAATCCTTAAATTTAATCGAGATTACATGGGATTTAAGATTCGGGAAGTTGGTGTTGTGATTGATTTCATAACCACTAGAGAAGGCAACATTTGATAGATTGAATAGATAACTAGCCGGAACTAGTCATCGTCCTGCGATCAGTGCTGGTTCATGTTGCCCATGAGCTACTTCTCGTTGGGCATCAGTGCCCCAACGTCGGGACTGTGGACAAGTTCAATGTTGGCCATGTTGTTGGTGCCATGAACATCTCTTGCATGTTCGAGGTTGGATCCAAAAATCCTAACTTTCTGGAAGAAGTATCATCTATTTTCTGAAATGATGATAAAATAACTGTGGGTTGATAGAGTGGGAGAAGGTCACTCATATCTGTTGTTGAGCTTTCTTATGTTGGTCTTTATGGTGTCACAAACATCACTAGTGGTTATTCAGCATGAATGCAGACTGGTCTTCCCACAAAGCAATAATAGTTCACAAGCAAATGTGATCATGCTCTTTAGAGTTGAGAGATGGAAATGTTATAAGCAAACGTTATACAGAATAACATGTAATTATCCTAAACTAGTGCAATAAGATTATGCACAGATTTTCATTAGATCCTTATATGCGAATATACTACATATTCAAAACTATTATTTTGGATATAAGCATTGTAACGTACGTATTATGATGTTTAATATTAGAATATGTTGTATACATATGATTAGTTATGTGTCTTTTAATATGCATATGTTAATTATAATCTTATTTCAGAAAATACCTAATTTTTCATGTTAATTTTTAAGCAAATTTTTGCACAAATTTAGACTTTTTTTATAAATAAAAATATTTAATGGGTTTATTTGTAAATGTATAAATATTAACTTTGTAATTAAAAATTGGGGTAATTTAAAACCTTCCATGTCTATTTTCTAAAATTTTATTGTAAAAAAAATAAATTTGTGATTTATTTATAAATAAACAAATTTACGGGGTTTATTTTGTAAATATATAAAGATTAACTTGTATTTAAAATATTAAATTTTAATATACCTAAATTACAAGTTTTATATTTCTACAAATATTTCAAGGGTTCTATTTGTAAATATACAAATATTAAATTTGTAATTTTAAATTTAAAGTTTAAAAACTTTCAATGACTTTTTCGTAAATTTTTTTTTAACAATAATAAAATTTGGACTTATTTATAAATAAAAATATTAATATTTATAAATGTACAAATATTAAACTTGTAATTTCAAATTTAAACTTTAAAAACTTTCAA
>RXID01017798.1:0-12125 GCA_005019695.1 Trichopus zeylanicus subsp. travancoricus | reverse complement strand
AGTTCACAGGTTGTCGTGCTGGACAAACATTAATGAGTCCAATTTTTCCACCGATAGCACTTTAGATCAGGATTTGAACTTGGGTTCTTTGCTGATATGGCATTTCCTGATGGCCTTGTAGGTCTAGCTTCAAGACTCACTTGTGTGGGAGGTCGAGAAGGTTGTGTAGCTGCACCTCCATTAGGAATAGATTGTGCTCCTTTTGAATTCTCACCAATTGTTCTCCCCACCTGATTTTTGATGACAGGTCGCTCCAATTGGGACTCCACACGAGTTGCACTCCTCACAGCCTCATTAACCGTCCAAATAGGTTGTAAATAAATCCTATCTTGGATGGTTGTGCGTAGCCCACCGATGAATCTTGCCACTTGATGAGATTCAGTCTCTATTAGATTATTACGTGCTAATAGGCGATAGAACTCCTCAGCATATGCTTTCACACTGCGATTACCCTGTCGACAATTTTGATATTGCTGAAAGTGTACCTGGTCATAATGTATAGGAAGGAATTGCTTTTCGAGAAGAGCCTTCATCCGTGGCCATGCTCGAATTGGAGCTTTATTTTGGCGTGTCCTTTCCAACTGGATGCGTTCCCACCAGCCTGATGGCCACCCCCCTTGAGTCGGTAAGCAACAAGCTTCACTTTCTTCGAATCTGGAATCTCCATGTAGTCGAAGAACCGTTCCACTTCAGCAAGCCAATCGAGAAAATCTTCATTCTGAAGTTGGCCATTGAAAGATGGGAGATCAATCTTCAAGAGAAAATCATGACGTCTATCATGCTCAGAAACTGGTCGGTGAAGGATGTCTTCAACTTCTTCATCGCTGAAATTTTCAAGGATTTGTAAACCCTTTGGATTCACTTGTGGAGCCTTTCCTCGACCAATTGGATCGGGAGTCACTTCATCGATCCGTCGACGTGGTTGATTCAGGCCTTCAAGTTGATCCATCCTCAGCATCAACCTTGCAAGTGAGTTTTGGATTGCCTCTATGGTCGAATCAAAATACTCACGGCTGATGTGATTACCCACAGGAGCACCGTCCCTAGGGTTGCTGCTGGTTGCGTCGTCGTTAGACATCAAGCAAGGAGAGCCTCGCTCTGATACCACTTGACGTAGCAACAAGCGTGGTAGACGAGAAAAACACCGTTGCCTCTGTTAAGAACTCCTTGAATCCACAAGGAAGAGAGAAAATTCACTAAAGTAGAACTTTATTGAGAATAAAAGTTGTCCCCCGTCCATAGGACTAAAGGCCTATTTATACAAATACCAGAAATCCAATTTGAGTAAGTTTCTGGCTTCCCAAGTCCTAAACTGAATATAACTCAGTTTAAACCCATTAATTGGGTTGGTAGAAGTTCTAAATAAGTTAACCTACGAAAATAAAATCCTAAATAAAGATTCATCCTTCCCAAGTCCTAAACTGAATAGGATTCAGGCCAAAATTGGTCTTGGGTTGGTGGAATCCGAGAATAAGACCTAAGACATCATAATAAAGAGAATTTTAAACATAGAAAGGTACTAAGTAAGGTAAATCCTAAGTTTAAATAGAAGAGTGAATCAAATCATTTGTCATGGCCCCTTGACTTCTGAATTAGCTTCTTTTGATATTCTTGAACTTCCTTTGAGTGTCCTACATCACATATGCAGCCTGTTAGTCTCTTGTTGGACCTAGTGGAGCTACCGATGAGAGCTCTGCAATGAATTTATCAAGATCAAAATTAGTCCCACTTTATTCTTTAACTTATAATAACATTTAGCTGAATGTCAGAGCCTGCAACTCTCCAATTAGCAAATCTACTGCTCCAAAGGAGGAGATGAAGTCAAGGAGTGGGAAATCATCATTAAAGGAAAAAGTCTCAAGTCTGTTCTTTTCAAGGAATAAGAAATCTAGTAAAGCAAAATCCATTCCTTCCTCTTCAGAGATCTCTAATGATCGACTCAAGTCTAGAGATGCTGAGATTACTAGCATGAAAGATGAGATTTCAAATGCTGTTGACATGAATCAACCTGAAGAAAGATCATTTAGCCTTGTTGAAAATTCTATCTTGGATTCCTTGTCATATGCTATTGAGTTTTTAGGTGTCTCGAACTCGGATTAGAGTTTGAGTTAAAGTAGAAATCCAAAGTTAGATTCAAACTTATGATTGATTTGTAATATTAGGAGTTATAATTAGAGTAAAACTCAGATTCAATAATGGCCTATAAATATTCTAGTAATATATAGGGTTTAGTGGGAATAGTGTTGAGGTTGAACTAGAGAGAGAGCGAGAGAGGAATAGAGAGAATAGAGAGAAGAGAAAGAGAGAGAGCGTCGGTTTTCAAGTGTGGGTTTTTCTAGTGTTTCTCGGTGATTTTTCGTGTTGGTTCCTTGTAGTGTTCTCTTGAAAATTTTCTCTGAAGGTAGAGGCATTACTAAGACTTGATGAAAGAGTTTAGTTGAATAAGAAAGAGTACAATCTTTCTTTTAAACTCTTGTAAAGACTTTTAATAATGGATTTATCGCTCCCCCCATGGACGTAATCCAATTTTGGGTGAACCACGTATATCATTGTGTCTTATCTTGTTATTTTCTTTTATCTTGCATTACTTCTCATTTCTTATGTTGTTTGAGAACAAGGTGATTCATGAATCTTCCACTGCAAATCCCAATAATTGGTATCAGAGTATAGGAACAAACAACCAAGATGGTAAAGTTCTTATTGAGATGGAGAAGTTTAACGGTAAGATAAATTTTGCCTTATGCCAGAAGAAGATGAAGAACAAGTGAGGCACAAGAATAGGCCAGCGGTGCTCATAGGAGGGAGTGCAAGAGCAGGCAGGCAAAGGGCCACACAAGGCGTGGGTCAGCCAGAGTGGGAGAGGCCGACAAAGGGCCCATGTAGGGCTCTCAATTAATGGCGACTAGGACTCAGATCAATAGTGGGTGGCCTTTGATGAGGTGCAATAAGGCATCTCAACTAGGGCTCAGTATGGCCAAGAAGCTGGGAGGTGAAGGCCAGCAAGTACGGGAATAGGATGCATGTGTGTCTAGAAGGCGGGGTTTAGGTCGATGAGCTGGAAAGCAACACGGGGGTGTAACTGGGGCTGGTCCTGCAGCAGAGAGATGGACATAGCGAGGCTGTGAGATGGCTAAGATTGTGTGATAGTGATGAAGAGTCACTTGTAGGTGGTGCAATGACCGAAAGATAGTGTGATGGTGGCTACACAAGGGGGCTGCATAGCACCATGGCGGCAGAGGTCTTGTGCGAGCAGCACGCAAGAGTAGGCATGCAAGCAAGTTGCGGACATGGTACGATGAGAGGATAGTCAGTGAAATGAGACAACCGTGGGAAGGAGCTGAATGAGAGATGATGGATGAAGTTTTGTGATGATGACACACCTGGTTCAAGTCAATGTGAATATTATTGAGTTTTAGGTGTCTCAAACTCGGATTAGAGTTTGAGTTAAAATAAGAATCCAAAGTTGGATTCAAACTTATGATTTATTTGTAATATTAGGAGTTATAATTAGAGTAAAACTCAAACTCAATAATAGCCTATAAATATTTTAGTAATACATAGGATTTAGTGGGGGTAGTGCTGAGGTTGAATTAGAGAGAATAGAGAGAAGAGAAAGAGAGAGAGCATCACTTCTGTTGTATGGGTCTTTTCTAGTGTTTCTCGGTAGTCTCTCGTGGTGATTTCTCATAGTGTTCTATTGGAGATTCTCTTTGAAAAGTGGAGGTGTTACTGAGACTTAATGAAAGAGTTTAGTTGAATAAGAAAGAGTACAGTCTTTCTTGTAAACTCTTGTAAAATTTTTTGATAGTAGATTTGTCGCTCTCCCGTGAACGTAACCTGATTTTGGATGAACCACGTATATCACTGTGTTTTATCTTGTTATTTTCTTTTATCTCGTATTACCTCTCATTTTTTGTATTGTTTGAGAACAAGGTCATTCGTGAATTTTTACGCTGAGAATTCCAATAATATGCTACAATAAAAAATGAGACAAAATGGTACTGTCGATGCTGAGGCATGTCGTACTTGCACTTATTGTTTCCTCAGTCTTCAATTTTGTAGTAGTCCAATATTATGTTATTTTAACTGATCCATGCGTCTAGTAAATAATACCTCACCTTGATAAACCATCTTCTCAAGCCACCTTCTTAGAAAAGGCAACTATTTGATCAGCAGCCTACTCTTTCTCTTGAGAAATCCGGGACCTCTGAAAGGCCTGGTGAGAATCAGGAGCAGCCCAGTCCTGTTTCTATTCTTGAAGCATCATTTGAGGATGATCCTGAAAATATTGCATCTAAATCTTCTCAGAGTCTCCATGTTGGGCACCTGCATAAGTTCTTGTGTTATCTCTGCATTTTTGTCCTTCATTCCATGCAAAACTAATCAGTAATGTTACATTACTTCCTTGCAGAAGCATTGTCTGGATCTCACCCATGGAATCACTTGCTCGTTGCTTGTCATGGGAAGACACATGGAAGGAAACATCAATGCCAAATCACTTGAAACACACAAGATCTGCATTCAGGACAGATGAAGAGGATCAGGAAAGATTTGATTTTGTCCAGAAGTTACTTTCATTTGCCAACTTCGAGAGCAAAAGTTCCAAAAATATTTTCTCAAAATGGCACTCATTGGATAGCCCCTCGAATCAAATGCTGTTAGATAGTTTACTTGACCATAAAGAAGAAGAGACAAAGTGCAAGGAGAAGAGGTCAAGCCAGAGGCTTCTCTTTGACTGTGTCAATGCAACTTTGCAAGAGATTGGGTGAGATGCCATTTTTAAAGCACACACAAAGGCTAGTGCGTGTGCTGTAACACAGACAATCGACCCTGCTTGTTCTTCTCTGGTGGTTTGATGTAACAACAAGCATGGTAGACGAGGAAAACACCGTTGCCTCTGTTAAGAACTCCTTGAATCCACAAGGAAGAGAGAAAATTCACTAAAGTAGAACTTTATTGAGAATAAAAGTTGTTCCCCCGTCCATAGGACTGAAGGTCTATTTATACAAATAGCAAAAATCCAATTTAAGTAAGTTTCTGGCTTTCCAAGTCCTAAACTGAATACAATGCAATTTGAACCCATTAATTGGATTGGTAGAAGTTCTAAATAAGTTAACCTACGAAAATAAAATCCTAAATAAGGATTCATCCTTCCCAAGTTCTAAACTGAATAGGATTCAGCCCAAAATTAGTCTTGGGTTGGTAGAATCCAAAAATAAGACCTAAGACATCATAATGAAGAGGATTTAAATATAGAAAGGTACTAAATAAGGTAAATCCTAAGTTTAAATAGAAGAGTGAATCAAATTATTTGTCATGACCCCTTGACTTTTGAATTAGCTTCTTTTGATATTCCTGAACTTCCTTTGAGTGTCCTACATCATGGTCAGCCGAGGTTGGCATCAGCAGTGCAATAGTAGATCGAGTAGAAGGAGGTTGTTGGAAGAGAATGGACTGTGTTGTTGTGGGGAGAGTTAGATGAGATCAGTAGAGATTGAGTTGAAGGTTTTGGAGGAGTTGAGTTGGTTGAAGAGGCTTCGGGTGATTTCACTTATGGGTGCTTGTGATAGGTGTTTCTTATTTGTCCCTCCCTTGCTCCCGCTTTTCAGAAGAATGGCCGCTGGTGATTCCTTGTTTCTATTTGTTTGCATTATTGCTGTTGATATGATGGTAGCGTGACAACATTGATATCTATAAATTCTCCAAGAGGTGATGTATGAGCATTGTTTGACACTTATGACCATTATTCATAGTTGTTATATATAAGCTAATTTTTTATACATATCGAAATCTCTCAGCATTCTACGATCTGGAACCTTTTATCCCATGTCTAGTCCCTATCTATGTGCAATTTGTGAGTAGGCTGTGAAAGGGTCTTTTCTAGGAGCTAAAAAAAAGGAAAAAAAGATGCATGTGCTTTCTTTTTCATCAGAGACCTACAGCAGTCCAATGCATCTGATTTTAACTCTTGACAGGTAGACCTACATACTTCTTGGGTATAATGATGGAGGATTGATTAAAATAAATTGGTTCCTCAGTTCCTTGGTTTATTTCTGGAGCATGTAGAATACCAATACATGTATTTGTGTTACTCAGCATATTTTCTTTTATTTAAATCACCTGTTTGCTGTTAGGTAGCACGGGCATCAAGGCAGTGCACTATTTGTAGTTGGTGATTTGGCTGATTCCCATCAACAGGCTGTGTGATGTTATTTTTCTTCTGCTCAATATTTTTATCTGTCAATGTTGGTGTAGGTGAAGACAATCTGGGGAGTATATAAATAATGCACCTAACTAGGTATTTTTTCCGTAGGTTTCTTGTGGGGAATATATCAATAATGGAATTAATGTTGTTTAGCAGGATATACATGATATTTCTAATTTTTAGAGGGGCATATATGTAATTTCATGACTATAGTTTCTGTCCCACACTTGTGTGGCGTTTGGTGGTGTATCTCTGATCAGCTACCTACCAGACGCGTGTGCCAAATGGGTGATGCAATCTGTAATCCATATACATATGTATGTATATAAATTGAATGCGGAGGGTGCGGGATGGACTGAGTTAAGAATAGTACCCAAGGACAACAACAGCTGTTAGACAAAATTGCACGGAACAGTGCACTCACCCCCAGTGAAACTATTTGGGAACAAGGCCAAGCTCCTGAGCTGCTCGAGACAAATAAATGGCTTACAGACAAGTATTACTTTACCAGTGACAGGCAAATGCAAATGGTCCAATAGGATATACCATATTCGATAGAAATATGACACAGGAGTATAATCCTTCAATCACTGGATGGCCTGAAGTTTGGGTCTGGTACCACCCACACATCACAAGCTTTGGATCTGAAGTGTTGCCCGGAGACAAACATAGCAAGCTTTGTGGTCCAATGCGGTCCTTGAGTACAATCAGGGAGCAAAGAAATAGAACCGGTGAGCTGTATGGGTGAGATAATATATATAGCTCGTGGGATTGTACAGAGCTACGCATGAAGTGAGTTCTTTAGGCACCACGTCCTACAGTAACACGCAAATTACATAAACTAAATTTATATATTTTAGAATTCATAAAATTAAATAATAAAATTACAAAGCCTTTTCCTACGAATCCCAACAAATTCACATTGATTTTTCTCTTTTTATGAAGAATTTGAAGAGGAGAAAAATTTGAAGTAGAGAAAAAATTCTCTCTCAAGAAGCTTGAGATGAAGTCGCAAGTAATTTAGGCAAAAAAATTTTGAAAATTTTACAAAATACCTCTTAAAGATTTTAAAATTATAACTAACATCAAATATTTTATAAAATGATCTAATTAGAAATTAGTCCAAATAAATTCATCCAAAACTAATGTTTTAATTAGATTTAGGCCCATAAATTTTATCCTCCAATCAGGTGATCTCAAAATGAGAATAGATGTTAAATATATAATAAAATATTTAAATCTATCGTAGAACACTTAATTGAGCATATTAATAAAATTTTTTCTCTGTTTATGCTATTAAATTTAATCAAACAATTAAATTTGAAATATTCACTATATTTTTAAATTGTTTGACCTAAAATGCATAATTAAATTTATTTAATAAATTAATTTTCATTTGGGATCCCAACTGTGTAATTCATATGGAATGACAATGGATCAGTACTACTCTTCTTCAATAGTCCTCATATATGTCCAATCACGAATAATATACCAATAATTTTCATATCAAAACAAGTAGAGTATTACCTCAATTATGCTAAATAATATTAAAAGATAAGCATAAACAATATGCTCATAGAACAAGATACATAATAAAACATAATACTAGTAAAAATTCTCATATTTTTTTTTTACTATCTTCTTGTTTCGTGCTTTTTTCAAAAATATGTCATTTAGATGTACAAATTTTACTGAGGATATCCCATAAATGACAATAACATCATCCAAATGAGAGGTATAAAACAGATATAATGCCTAATTATACATTCACCTTAAGTATTTCATAAATTACCTATACATGATTACTAGATTCTCAAATAAGTGGTAATCACCAATCCACCTAGTAACCCACCACATTCCCAAGGACTCCATCTTCCAAATCTAAAGACTAAAAACAAAACTCATCAATGGAATAAATTCAAATGAGAAAATTAACATTTTACTAATCAATAGAATATAAACAAGTATGTTGTATGTAATAATCAAAATATGATATCATCTCTACAAACTATCTTGATACGATTGATACACTCTTTAAATTTTTTTAGTGTAAGAACTTTAGTCATTGTGTTAGCCAAATTATCTGTATGGGAAGAAATATGTGAAACAATAATATCCTTTTTCAAATATAATAAAATGACAACTCAATATGTTTTGTTTTAGAATGACATCTAACATCTTTAGTGAGAGATATAATTGTATCATTATCACTAACTATCTATATTGGCCTATCAACATAATCAACTATCTTGAGGTCTGAAAGAAAATATTTTAACCATATAGCATATTTATTGGACTCACAACCAACTATATATTCTACCTCTATAGTTGATAAAGTAGTGTTATTATGTTTCATCCTACCATGAAATAACTTCTTTTACCAAGGTAAATACATAACCAGAGGTTAACTTCAAAACATCCTCACATATTTTTCAATTGCAGTCTGTGTATTCAAAAAGTTTAATGGTTTACAACTATCAAAAAGGACATAACTTTGAGTTTTCTTTAAATAGCAAAAAATGTTTAACTACTCTCTATTGAGCCATTGCTAAATTACTGTAATATTTGTCAAGAAGTACTACAATAAAAAAAATATATGGACAAGTAATAATCATCAAGTACATCAAACTTCTAACAATTGATGCATAAAGAATTTTCTATATCTCTCGTCTTTCAAATTTATTTTGAGGATATTATTGAAAATTAAACTTGTCACCTTTGACTATAGGTAATTTTTTAGGCTTGTAATTATCTATGTCACATCTCTGTAGAATTTTAGCAATATATATCTCCTGATAAAGCCCAAATAATCAATACTTTTTGTCTTTATAGATTTTAATACCTAAGACATATAAAACATTATTAAGATTCTTCATCTTAACGACTATACGTAATATTTTTCAGTCTCTGTGGGGAAATTTAGTTAGTTACCAACCAATAAGATATCATAAATATAAAGCATCAATATCTAAACTTTACTCCATTGACTTTTATGTACACAGTTGTCAGTCACATTCTTCTAAAAGTTAAATTTTGTAATTGTCTCATGATATTTTAAGTACCACTGTCGAGATGCTTATTTCAAATCATAAATAAATATATGCAATCTATAGTATTTTGTTTTATCACCTTTTTTGACAAATCATGCTAATTAATTCATATTTCTTCTTCAAGAATTTCATTTAGAAAAGTTATTTTAACATCCATCTAGATAAGTTCATGATGTAGGACACTCAAAGGAAGTTCAGGAATATCAAAAGAAGCTAATTCAGAAGTCAAGGGGCCATGACAAATCATTTGATTCACTCTTTTATTTAAACTTAGGATTTACCTTACTTAATACCTTTTTATATTTAAATTCTCTTCATTATTATGTCTTAGGTCTTATTTTCGGATTCCACCAATCCAAGACTAATTTTGGACTAAATCCTATTCAGTTTAGGACTTGGGAAGGATGAATC
Source organism: Trichopus zeylanicus subsp. travancoricus (assembly GCA_005019695.1). Taxonomy (NCBI): domain Eukaryota; kingdom Viridiplantae; phylum Streptophyta; class Magnoliopsida; order Dioscoreales; family Dioscoreaceae; genus Trichopus; species Trichopus zeylanicus. The sequence goes on along the minus strand of RXID01017798.1, from coordinate 2,459 downwards.
CTTATTTAGGATTTTATTTTCATAGGTTAACTTATTTAGAACTTCTACCAACCCAATTAATGGGTTCAAACTGAGTTATATTCAGTTTAGGACTTGGGAAGCTAGAAACTTACTCAAATTGAATTTCTGGTATTTGTATAAATAGGCCTTAAGTCCTATGGATGGAGGAACAACTTTTATTCTCAATAAAGTTCTACTTTAGTGAATTTTCTCTCTTCCTTGTGGATTCAAGGAGTTCTTAATAGAGGCAATGGTGTTTTCCTCATCTACCACGCTTGTTACTACGTCAAGTGGTATTAGAGCGAGGCTCTCCTTGCTTAATGTCTAACGACGACGCAACCGGCAGCAACCCTAGGGACGGTGCTCCTGTGGGTAATCACATCAGCCGTGAGTATTTTGATTCGACCATGGAGGCAATCCAAAACTCACTTGCAAGGTTGATGCTAAGGATGGATCAACTTGAAGGCCTAAATCAACCACGTCGACGGATCGATAAAATGACTCGCGATCCAATTGGTTGAGGAAAGGCTCCGCAAGTGAATCCAAAGAGTTTACAAATCCTTGAAAACTCTAGCGATGAAGAAATTGAAGACATCATTCATCGACCAGTTTTTGAGCATAATAAACATCATGATTTTCGCTTGAAGATTGATCTCCCATCTTTCAATGGCCAACTTCAGATTGAAGATTTCCTCGATTGCCTTGCTAAAGTGGAACGGTTCTTCGACTACATGGAGATTCCAAATTCGAAGAAAGTGAAGCTTGTTTCTTACCAACTCAAGGGAGTTGCATCAACATGGTGGGAACACATCCAGTTGGAAAAGACACGCCAAAATAAAGCTCCAATTCGAGCATGGCCACGGATGAAGGCTCTTCTCGAAAAGCAATTCCTTCCCATAAATTATGACCAAGTATTCTTTCAGCAATATCAAAATTGTCGACAGGGTAATCGCAATATGAAGGCATATACTGAGGAGTTCTATCGCCTATCAGCTCGTTATCTAGTAAAGACTGAATCTCATCAAGTGGCAAGATTCATTGGTGGGCTATGCACAACCATCCAAGATAGGATTTCCTTGCAATCTATTTGGATGGTTAATGAGGCTGTGAGGAGTGCAACTCGTGTGGAGTCCCAATTGGAGCGACCACAGCTTGTTGTGCTGTGAGGAGTGCAACTCGTGTGGAGTCCCAATTGGAGTGACCTGTCATTATGATGTAGGACGCTCAAAGGAAGTTTAGAAATATCAAAAGGAGCTAATTCAGAAGTCAAGGGGCTATGACAAATGATTTGATTTACTCCTTTATTTAAACTTAGGATTTACCTTACTTAGTACCCTTCTATGTTTATATTCTCTTAATTATGATGTCTTAGGACTTATTTTTGAATTCCACTAACCCAAGACTAATTTTGGGTTGAATCCTATTCAATTTAAGACTTGGGAAGGATGAATTCTTATTTAGGATTTTATTTTCGTAGGTTAACTTATTTAGAACTTTTATCAACCCAATTAATGGGTTCAAGTTGAGTTGTATTCAGTTTAGGACTTGGAAAGCTAGAAACTTACTCAAATTGGACTTCTGGTATTTGTAAAAATAGGCCTTGAGCCCTATGGACGGGAGAACAACTTTTATTCTCAATAAAGTTCTACTTTAGTGAATTTTCTCTCTTCCTTGTGGATTCAAGGAGTTCTTAACAGAGGCAACGGTGTTTTCCTCGTCTACCACGCTTGTTACTACGTCAAGTGGTATCAGAGCGAGGCTCTCCTTGCTCAATGTCTAACGACGACGCAACCAGCAGCAACCCTAGGGACGGTGCTCCTGTGGGTAATCACATCAGCCGAGTATTTTGATTCGACCATGGAGGCAATCCAAAACTCACTTGCAAGGTTGATGCTGAGTATGGATCAACGTGAAGGCCTGAATCAACCACGTCGACGGATCGATGAAGTGACTCGTGATCCAATTGGTCGAGGAAAGGCTCCGTAAGTTAATCCAAAGGGTTTACAAATCCTTGAAAACTCCAGCGATGAAGAAATTGAAGACATCTGACGTAGCAACAAGCGTGGTAGACGAGGAAAACACCGTTGCCTCTGTTAAGAACTCCTTGAATCCACAAGGAAGAGAGAAAATTCACTAAAGTAGAACTTTATTGAGAATAAAAGTTGTCCCCCGTCCATAGGACTGAAGGCCTATTTATACAAATACCAGAAATCTAATTTGGGTAAGTTTCTGATTTTCCAAGTCCTAAACTGAATATAACTCAGTTTAAACCCATTAATTGGGTTGGTAGAAGTTCTAAATAAGTTAACCTACGAAAATAAAATCCTAAATAAAGATTCATCCTTCCCAAGTCCTAAACTGAATAAGATTCAATCCAAAATTGGTCTTGGGTTGGTGAAATCCGAGAATAAGACCTAAGACACCATAATAAAGAGACTTTTTAAATAGGAAACGGTCAC
>RXID01017794.1:0-16668 GCA_005019695.1 Trichopus zeylanicus subsp. travancoricus | reverse complement strand
TACTACTACTACTCCAGCTACTACTACTACTACTACTGCGGCGACTACCACTACTACTACTACTATTGCTACAACTACTAGACAACTACAATAACTACTACTCCAACAACCACTACTATTACTACCACTAATACTACTACTACTACTACTACTTCTGCTACTACTATAATTACTACCAATACTACTACTTCTACTACTACTTCTAGTACTATTCCTACTGCTACGGTTGTTGTTGGAAGAACTACTACAACTACAACTACTAATACTTCCATTGGTATTACTACTACTGCTACCCCTTTTCCTGCTACTAATACTACTACTACAACTGTTGCTGCTACTGCTGCTGCTGCTACTACTACTACTACAAATACTACTACTATTACTACTACTACTACTACTACTACTACTACTACTACTACTACTACTACTACTACTACTACTACTACTACTACTACTACTCCTACCACTACTGCTGCTACTACTGCTGCTGCTTCCAATGCAACTTCTACAACAACTACTATTGCTACTACTACTTCTACTACTAGTATTCCTTCTACTACTACTACTATGACTATTACTAACTATGCTGCTGCTAGTAATACTGCTACTACTACAATAAGAACTACAACTAGTATTACTTCTACTTTTACTACTACTACTACTACTACTACTACATTTACTACTACAGCTGCTACTACAACTACTACTACTACCTCTACTACTACTAGCACTACTACTACTAATACTTGTACTCATACTACTACTGCTGCTGCTACTTGGACTACTATTATTTCTACTTCTGCTAGTACTCCTACTACTACTACTAACGCTACTAGTGCTACTACTGCTACCACTACTACAACTACTGTCACTACTACTGTTGCTGCTACTATTGCTACTATTACTACCTCTGTCGCTATTAATACTACTACTGTTACCACTATGGCTGTTGCTTTTATGACCACCACTACTATAGCTACAACTACTACTGCTATTGCTGCTGTTGCTACTACAATAACTACAATTGCGACACTACTTCTACTACTACTTCTAATGCCACTTTTGCTAATAATGCTACTTATGCTGGTACTGATGCCGCTGCTACTACAATTTCTACTACTACAGCAGCTACCACTACTAATACTATTGTTGGTACTACAACTACTACATTTACCAATGCGACTACTTCTACTACTACTACTACTACTATTGCTACTATAACAACAACAACTACTACTTCTACTACTACTACTACTACCATTGTTGCTACAACTGTTGCTGCTGCTACTACAACCCCAAGTCTTCCTTCTATTACTACTACTGCTGCTACTATTACTACTCAGGCTTCTACCACTGTTGCAACTGGCACTAATACTATTACTTATACTAGTACAACTACTACTACTACTACAACTTCTGCTTCTACTCCTACTACTGCTAGTTCTATGACTACTACTACATCTACTTCTGTTGTGACTTTTGTCACTGCTCGTATAATTTCTACTATTACTGCTACTACTACTACTACTGCTACTACTACTACTTCTGCTACTACTGCGGCCTATAATTGTACTACAACAATAACAACAACAACAACAACTACTACTACTACTACTACTACTACTACGACTACTACTACTACTACTACTACTAACACTACTACTGCTACTACTAACACTACTACTGCTACTACGACTATAACTATTATAGCTATTAATACTTCTGTTACTGCTATCACTACAACTACTACTGTTATTACTACTCCTACCACTTCTCCTACTACTACTGCAACTACTAATGCAACTACAATTACTACTACATCTATTACTACAACAACTACTACTACAACTACAACTATTGCAACTACTAATGCTACTACTGCCGCTACTATCACAACTATAGCAACTACTGCTACTAGTTCTGCAACTGCTGCTGCTGCTACTACAACTTCTACTACTACTTCCAATACTACTACTATAGCTACTATTACTACTACTATAGCTAGTACTACTACTGCAGATGCCGCTACTGGCACAACTTTTGCTACTACTACAACAGCTACCCCTACTACCATGGCTACTACTACCACTACTATTACTACTGCTACTACTTTTGCTACTACTATAATTGCTACTACTTCTCTTATTACTACTGTTATTAGTATAATTACTACCACAACTATTACAACTGCTACTATTACAACTATTATTACTCCTACTACTATTACTTCTACTCAAACTCCTGATCCTCCTACTACAACTACTACTCTAACTCCTACTACTCCTAGTGCTACTCTAATTCCTACTTGTAGTGCTACAACTACTACTCTAACTACTACTATTGCTAATACTACTTCTACTACTAGTAGTAGTGGTGGTGGTAGTAGTAGTAGTAGTAGTCGTAGTAATAGTAGTAGCAGTAGAAGTAGTAGTAGTAGTAATAGTAGTAGTAGATATTGTAGTAGTAGTAATAGTAGTAATAATAATGGTACTAGTAATAGTGGTAGTAATAGTAGCAGTAGATGTAGTAGTAGTAGTAGTAGTAGTAGCAGTAATTACTGTAGTAATAATAGCAGCAATAGTAGTAATAGTAGCATTATCATTTGTAATAGTAGTAGTTGCTGTTGTAGCAATAGTAGTTCTAGTAGTACCAGTAGCAGCAGTAGCAGTAGTAATAGTAGTATTAATAATAGTAGCAGTAGGAGCAGTAGCAGTAGTAGTAGTAATTATGGTAGTAGTAGCTACACTAGCTGTAGCAGCAGAAGTAGTAGATGCAGTTGTTGCAGTATGAAGAGTAGTAGTAGAAGTAGTAGTAGTTGTTGTAGTAGTAATAGCAGTCATTGTAGTTTTATTAGTTATAGTACAAGCAGCAGCTGTAGCTGCAGTGGCAGTAGTAGAAGTAGTGGCAATAGTAGTAGTAGTAGTAGTAATAGTAGTAGTATTTGTTGCAGTAGTAGTAGAAGTTATAGTGGTCATAAAAATAGTTGTAGTAGTGGTAGTAGCAATTGCTATAATAGCAGCACTAGTAGCGGCAATAGTTGTATTAGTTGTGTAGTAGCAGCAGTAGTGGTAGTAGAAGCAGTAGTTGTAGCAGCTGTGGTAGTAGTAGTAGCCATTGCAGTTGTAGTAGTAGTAGTAGTACCAGTAGCAGTAATAGTTGTAGAAGTGGTAGCAGTAGTAGTAGCAATAGCAGTGGTAGCAGGAATAGTAGTAGTAGTAGTAGTAGTAGTAGTAGTTAGTAGTAGTAGTCAAAGCAGTAGAGTAGCAGTAGTAGTTGTAGTAGACATAGTAGTAGTAGAAGTTGTAGTAGTAGTACTAGTAGCAGGGATAGCAGTAGTGGTAGTAACAACAGCAACATTTGCAGTAGTATAGCAACAGCAGCAGCAGCAGTAGTAGTTGTAGTGGTAGCAGTAGTAGAAGTAGAAGTAGTAGTAGTAATAGTAGTGGTAATATTAGTAGCAGTAGTACTAGTAGTAGTAGCTACAGTAGTAGCACCAGTATTAGTTGCAGCAGTAGTATTGGGTTTAGTAGTAGTAATAGTAGTAGTAGTAGCAGCGGCAGCAGTTGCAGTAGTTGTAGCTGTAGTAGTTGTTGTTGTTGTAGTTGCCATTGCAATAGTGACAGTAGCATAAGCAGTAGCATAAGTAGTAGTAGTACCAGTCGTAGTAGTAGTAGTAGTGGCAGTTGCATTAGTAGTAGCTATAGTAGCAGTAGCAAGAGGAGTAGTAGTAGGAGTAGTATTAGCAGTAGTTGAAGTAATAGCAGGAGTAGTAGATGTAGCTGTAGTAGTAGTAGTAGTATGATAAGTAGTAGTAGTAGTAGTATCAGTATTAGTTGTAGCAGTAGTATTTAGATTAGTAGTAGTAGTGGTGGTGGTGGTGGCAGTAGTAGTAGTTGTTGTTGTAGTTGCAGTTGCAATTGTGATAGTAGCATATGTGGTAGCAGTAGTCGTAGTAGTAGTAGTAGTAGTATCAGTTGTACTAGTAGTAGTAGTAGTTGCAGCGGCAAGAGTAATAGTATTAGGAGTAGTAGTAGCAGTTATTGAAGTAATAGCAGTAGTAATAGATGTAGTTGTAATAGTAGTAGTATGATAAGTAGTCGTAGTAGTGGTAGCAGCAGTAGTAGTAGTAGTAGTAGCAGTAGTAGTCGCATCAGTAGAAGTAGTAGTAGTAGAAGTAGTAAAAGTTGTAGTAGTTGGAGAAGGAGTAGCAAGAGTAATAGAAGTAGTAGCTACAGTATTTGTAGCTTCAGTAGTAGTAGTTGTAGCCGTAATAATAGTGGAAGTAGTTGAATTTGCTATAGTAGTATGATAAGTCGTCATAGTAGAGGTAGCAAAAGTAGTAGAAGTAGTAGTAGTAGAAGAAGTAGCAGCCGCAGTAGTGGTATTATCAGCAGTAGCAGTACTAGAAGTAGTAGTTGTAGTACTAGGAGCAGTAGCAGTACTAGGAAAAGTAGTAGTAGCACTAGTAGTGGTAGGATAAGTAGTAGTAGTCGTTATTGCTGGAGGAGTTATTGTTGTAGTAGTAGTAGTAGCAGTAGCAGCAGTAGTAGTAGTAGTAGTTGTAGAAGTGGTAGTAGTAGTAATAGTAGTAGTAGTAGCAGTAAAAGTAGTAGTACTAGCTATAGTAGTAATAGTAGTAATAGTAACTGTAATGGTAGAAATAGTTGTAGTGATAATAGCTATAGTAGTAGAAGTAGTAGTAGTTGCAGTAGTTGTAATTGTAATACTAGTACTAGTAGTAGCAGTTGTAGTAGTAGTAGGAGTAGCAGCAGTACTAGTAGCAGCAGTAGTAATAGTAGTAATTATAGTAGCAATAGCAGTGCTAGCTACAGCAGTGGAAGTAATAGAAGTAGTTATTACAGTAGTAGTAGTTGTAGTAGTAATAGTAGTTGTTGCAGTTTTAGTAGTTTTACTACAAGCATCTACAATTGCAGCTGTAGCAGTAGTAGAAGTAGTAGTAGGGGGAGTAGTAGTAGTAGTAGTAGTTGTTGTTGTTATTGTTGTTGTTGTTGTTGTTGTAGTAGTAGAAGTTACAGTGGTCATAAAAGTAGTTGTAGGAGTAGTGGTAGTAGCAACTGCCATAAAAATAGTAGTTGTAGCAGCAGTAGAAGTAGTAGTAGCAGTAGTAGTAGTAGTAGTAGTAGTAGCAGCCATTGCAGTTGTTGTAGTAGTGGTACTATTAGCAGTAGCAGTTGTAGAAATAGTAGTAGTAGTAGTTAGTAGTAGTAGTAGTGGTGGTGGTGGTAGCAGCAGTAGTAGTAGTCGCAATAGTAGTAATAGTGGTTGCAGTTAGCAGTAGTAGTAATCGTAGCTATAGTAGTTATAGTAGAGGTAGTGGCATTAGAAGTTGCAACAGTGGTACTAGCAGTCGTCGTAGTAGTAGTCGTAGTAATAGTAGTAGCATTTACAGTAGTCAGCAGTAGCAGTAGTAGTAGTGGTAGTGATAGTAGTAGTTAGTATTAATCGTAGTTGAAGCAATAGTAGTAGCAGTAGTAGTTATAGCAGAAGTAATAGAAATAGAAGTTGTAGTAGTTGTACTAGTAGCAGGTGTAGGAGTAGTGGTAGTAACAGTAGTAGCATTTGTAGTAGTATAGCAGTAGCAACAGTAGTAGTTGTAGTAGTAGTGATAGTAGTAATAGAAGTCACAGTAGTAGTAGTAACAGTAGTGGCAGTAATTGTAGTAGTTGTAGTACTAGTAGCTATAGTACTAGTAGTTGTCATTGTAGCAAGGGTAGTAGTAGCAGTACTTGTACTAGTAGTAACAATAGTAGTAGTATGACCAGTATTAGTTGCAGTAGTAGTATTCATATTAGTAGTAGTAGTAGTAGTCATAGCTATATAGTAGCTGTAGTAGTAGTTGTTGTTGTAGTTGCAGGTGCAACAGTGACAGCAACATAAGTAGTAGCAGTATCAGTAGTAGCAGTAGTACTAGTTTTAGTTGCAGTAGTAGCACTAGCAGTTGTAATAGTAGTAGTAGTAGTAGCAGTACCAAGAGTAATAGCAGTAGTAGTAGCAGTTGAAGTAATAGTAGAAATAGTAGATGTAGTTCTAATAGTTGTAGTACGATAAGTAGTCGTAGTACCGGTAGTAGTTGCAGTAATAGTAGTAGTAGTAGCAGCTGTAGTAGCAGTATTAGAAGTAGTAGAAGTTCTATCAGCTATTGCAGTAGTACAAGTTGTAGTAGCTGGAGTAGGAGTAGCGGGAGTAATAGAAGTAGTAGCTACAGTATTTGTAGCAATAGTAGTAGTGGCTGTAGCCGAAATAATAATAAGTAGTTGTATTAGCAGTAGTAGTTGTATGATAGGTAGTCGTAGTAGAGGTAGTAGTAGCAATAGAAGTAGTAGTAGTAGCGGAAGTAATAGCAGCAATAGTTGTAGTATTAGCAGTAGCAGTACCAGAAGTAGTAGTTGTAGTAGAAGGAGTAGTAGTAGTACTAGCAAAAGTAGAAGTAGCACTAGTAGTAGTAGGATAAGTAGTAGTAGTTGTTATTGTTGGAGTAGTTGTAGTGGTAGTTGTAGTAGTAGTAGTTGTAGTAATAATAGTAGTAGTAGTAGTAGTAGAAGCAGCAGTAGTCATAGTAGCTGTAGCAGTAGTAGTTGTTGTTGTAGCAGTGATAGTAGTAATAGTGGTAATAGTAATTGTAGTAGTAAAAATAGTATTAGTAATAATAGCAATAGTAGTAGTAATTATAGTACTAGTACTAGGAGTAGCAGTTGTAGTAATAGTAGTAGCAGTGGCAGTCGTAATAGTTGTAGTAGTATTAATAGTAGTAGTAATTATAGTAGCAATAGTAGTTGTACTAGTAGTAACAGTATTAATAGTAGTAGTAGTAGCAGTGCTAGTTGTAGCAGCATAAGTAATATAACTAGTTGTTGCAGTAAGAAGAGTTGCAGTAGTAGTAGTTGTAGTAGTAATAGCAGTCATTATAATTTTGATAGTTTTATTACAAGCATTTGCAATTACACCAGTAGTAGTACTAGAAGTAGTAGGCGGAGGAGTAGCAGTAGTAAGAGTAGTAATAAAAGTAGAAGAAGTAGTTGTAGCAGTGGTAGAAGTTACAGTGGTCATAAAAGTAGTTGTAGGAGTGATGGTAGTAGCAACTGCTGTAGTAGAAGTAGTAGTAGTAGCAGCAGAAATAGTAGTCATAGAAGTAGCGGTAGTAGTAGTGGCTATGGCAGTAGTAGTAGCCGTTGCAATTGGAGTAGTAGTTGTAGTACTATCAGCAATAGCAGTTGTAGAATTAGCATTAGCAGTAGTTTGTAGTAGCAATAGTAGTAGTAGTGGTGGTAGCTATAGTAGCAGTAGTAGCAGCAGTAGTGGTCATAGTTAGCGGTACCAGTAGTCGTAGCAGTAGTTGTAGCAGAACTAGTAGCAGTAGACGTTGTTGTAGTAGTACTATTAGTAGTCGTAGCAGTAGTGGTAGCAACAGTAGTAACATTTACAGTAGTAGTAGTAACAGTAGCAGCAACAACAGTAGTAGTAGTTCTAGTCATAGTAGTAGTGGTTGTAGTAGTACTAACAGTAGTGGTAGTCTTAGTAGTAGTAGTAGTAGTTGCTGTAGTTGTTGTAGTAGTAGTAGTAGCAAGAGTTGTTGTAGTAGTAGTTATAGTAGTAGCAGTAGTAGCAGTAGTTGTTGTAGTTGTAGTAATAGTAGTAGCAGCAGCATCAGCAGTAAGAGCAACAACAAACGTACTAGTAGTACTAGGAGAAGTTGTAGTAGTAGTATTAGTTGTAATAGTAGGAGTAGTAATCATAGTAGCAGTAGTAGTAATAGTAGTAGGAGAAGGAGTAGGAGTAGTTGTTGTTATTGTTGTTGTAGTAATAGTAGTACTAGTACATTTGCAACAATAATAGCAGTAATACAGTAGTTGTAGTAGTAGTAGCAATAGTAGCGATAGTAGTAATCGAAGCGATTATAATAGTTGTAGTAGCAGTAGTAGTGCTGGGAGTGCTAGTAGTAGCAGCAGTAGTAGGAGCAGCAGTTGTAGCAGAAGCAGTAGTAATAGTAGCAGCAGCAGCAGCTATAGTAGTACCCATAGTGGCAGCAGCAGCAGTAGTAGTAGTAGTACTAATAGTAGTAGTAGTAGTAGCAGCAGCAAAAGTAGTAGTATATTACCTGTAGAATCAGGTGTAGTAGTTGTTGTAGTAGTAGTTGTAGTAGTAGAAGCTGAAGTAGTTGCAACATGGGAAGTGGTAGTCATAATTATAGTAGATGTAGCAATAGCAGCAGTTGTCGTAGTAGTAGAAGTATTAGTAGCAAAAGCTCTTGTAGCAGAAGTAGTAGTAGTAGAAGTAGCAAAAGTAGTCGTTGTTGTAGTCTTAGTAGTAGCAGTAGTACGAAAAGTAGCAATTGTAGCACTAGTAGCTGTAGGACTGTTAGTACTGGTAGTAGTAGAATCAGTAGTAGCAGTAGTAGTAGTTGCAGTAATGGTAGTAGTGGTAATAGAAATAGTTACGCAGAAGTAGTAGACATAATGGAAGTAGTCACAGTAGTAGTAGTAGTAGTACTAGGTGTAGGAGTAGTTGCAGTACTAGGAGAAGTAGTAGTAGCACTAGTAGTGGTAGGTCAACTAGCAGTAGTAGGGAAGTAGTAGTTGTTGTTATTACTGGAGGAGTTGTAATAGTAGTAGTAGTAGTAGTAGTAGTAGTGGTAATAGTAGTAGTAGCAGTAGAAATAGTAGTAGTGGTAATAGTGTTAATAATAATAGTAGTAGTAATTGTAGTAGTAGTAGTAGCAGTAGTAATAATAGTTGTAGTAATTGTAGTAGTAGTAATTGTAGTAGTAATAATAGTAGTAGTAGTAGTAGTAGCATTAGTAGTAGTACTAATAGTAGCAATGGTAGTAGAAGTTGTAGAAAAAGTAGTAGTAGTAGTAGCAGTAGGACCAGTAGCAGCAGCAGCAGCAATAGTATTAATAGTAGTAGAAGTAGTAGCAGTAGCAGTAGTAGTAGTAGTAGTAATTTTAGTAGCAATGGCAGCACTAGTTGCAGTAGTAGAAGTAGTAGAAGTAGTTTTTGCAATAGGGAGAGTAGCAATAGTAATAGTAAAAGTACTAGTTGTAGTAGCAATTGTAGCGGTAGTAGTAGTTCACTGTAGTAGTAGTCATAGTAGTTGTAGTAGCTATAGTAGTCGTAGGAGTTGCAATAGCTATAGTAGCAGTAGTAGCAGCAGCAGTTGTAGTAGTAGTAATAGTTGTAGTAGTAGAAGTTACAGCGGTAGTAGTAGTGGTAGTAGTAGTAGTAGTAGAAGTAGTAGTAGTAGTAGTAGTATTAGTAGTAGTAGTAGTAGTAGTAGTAGTAGTAGTAGTAGTAGTAGTAGTAGTAGTAGTAGTAGTAGTAGTACTTGTACTAGTAGTTGCAGTAGTAGCAGTAGCAAGAGTAGTATTAGTAGCAGTAGTAGTAGTAGTAGTTGTAGTTGAAGTAATCGTAGTAGTAGTAGATGTAGTATGATAAGCAGTCGTAGTAATAGTAGTAGTTATAGGGGTATTAATAGTAGTAGTTACAGTAGAAGAACTAGCAGTAGTAATAGTAGCACTAGTAGTTATAGTGGTAGTAGAAGTTACAGTGGTAGTATTAGTAGTAGTAGCCGCAGTCATAGTAGTAGTTGTTGTAGCATGGGTAGTAGTAACAGCAGCAATAGTAGTACCAGTATTAGTTGCAATTGTAGTAGTAGCTATAGTAGTAGTAGTTGCAACAGTGGCAGCAACATAAGTAGTAGCAATAGTAGGAGTAGCAGCAGTAGTTGCAATCGTAGCAACAATAGTAGTAGTAGTAGTTGTACTAGTAGTTACAGAAGTAGCAGTATTAAGAGTAGTATTAGTAGGATTAGTAGTAGTTGTTGTTGAAGTAATAGCAGTAGTAGCAGATGTAGTTGTAGCAGTAGAAGTATGATAAGCAGTCGTAGTATAGGTAGTAGTAGCAGTAGTAGCCGTAGTAGAGGTAGCAATAGTAGAAGTAGTAAGTAGTTGTATTAGCAATAGCAGTAGTAGAAGTAGTAGTAGCAGGAACAATAGAAGGAGTAGCTACAGTAGTAGTAGCTACAACCATAATTATAGTAGAAGTAGTTGTATTAGCAGTAGCAGTAGTAGTAGTAGTATGATAAGTAGTCGTAGTAGAGGCAGTAGTAGCAGTAGAAGTAGTAGTAGTAGTAGAAGTAGTAGCGGCAGTAATGGTAGTATCAGCAGTAGCAGTGCTACAAGTAGTAGTTCTAGTAGTACTAGGAGTATGAATAATAGTCATACTAGGAAAAGTACTAGTAGCACTAGTGGCAGTAGGTGAGGTAGTAGTAGTGGTTATTGCTAGAGGAGTTGTAGTAGTAGTAGTAGTAGTAGTAGCAGTAGCACTAATAGTAGTAGTAGAAGTAGTGGCAGTAGTAATAGTAGTTGTAGTAGCGGTAGCAGTAGTAGTAGCAGCTGTGGTAGTACTAGTAGGAATAGTAATTATAGTAGTAGAAATAATAGTAGTAGTAGTAGTGTAGCAGTAGTATTAGTACTAGTAGTAGCAGTTGTAGTAATAGTAGTAGTAGTAGTACCAGTAGCAGCAGTGGCAATAGTAGTAGTAGTAATTGTAGTAGCAGTAGCAGTGATAGCTGCAGTAGCAGAAGTAGTAGAAGTAGTTGTTGCTGTGGGAAGAGTTGCAGTTGTTGTAGTTTTAGCAGTAATAGCAGTCGTTGCAGTTTTAGTAGTTTTAGTACAAACAGCAAGTGTGGAAGTAGTAGAAGTTGTAGCCATAGTAGTAGTAGCAGCAGCAGTAGTAGTAATAGTAGTAGTAGTAGTTGTAGTAGTAGTAGAAGTTACAGTGGTCATAAAAATAGTTTGAGAAGTAGTGGTAGTAGCAACTGTAGTAGTATTAATAGTAGTAATTGAAGTAACAGTGGTAGCAGTAGCAGTTGTTGCAACAGCTGTAGCGGTAGTAATAGTCATTGCAGCAGTAGTAGTAGTATTAGTACCAGTTGCAGTAGCTATTGTAGAAGTAGTAGCAGTAGTAGTAATAGTGGTAGCAATAGTAGCAGTAGAAGCAGTAGTCGTAGCAGTAGTAGTTGCAGTTGTAGTAGCAGTAGAAGTTGCAGTAGTTGTAGTAGAAGCAGTGATAGTAACAGTAGTAGCAATAACAGTAGTAGTTGTAGTGGTAGTAGAAGCAGTAGCAGAAGTGGCGGTAATAGTAGCAGTAGTAGTGGTAGTATTAGTAGTAGTAGTAGTAGTAGCCGCAGTAGTAGTTGTAGTAGTAGTAGCAGTAGTAGCAGTGGTTGTGGTAGTTATAGTGGAAGTAGTAGTAGTTATTGTAGTAGTAGCAGCATTAGCAGCAACCGCAGTAGCAGTACTACCCGTAGTAGAAGACGTTGAAGTAGTATTAGTAGTAGTAGTTATTGTTGTAATCGTAGTAGTAATCATAGTAGCAGTAGTAGTAATAGTGTTAGGAGTTGGAGTAGGAATAGTTGTTGTAGTAGTAGTACTAGCAGTAGTAGTAGTAGTAATAGGACTTAGCAGCAATAGTAGTAGTAATAGTACTAGTTGGAGTTGTAGTAGCAGTAGTAGTTCTAGATGCAATAGTAGCTATTGTAGTAGCTGTAGTAGTGCTGGGAGCGCCAATAGCAGCAGTAACAGCAGTAGTAGGAGTAGTAGTAGTAGATGTAGTAGTAGCACCGATAGTGGTAGGTGCAGTAGTAGTAGTAATAGTAGTAGTACTAGTAGTAGTAGTAGTAGCATCAGCAGCAGTAGCAGTATATTACCAGTAGAAGTAGTAGTAGTGGTTGTTGTAGTTGTAGTAGCCAAAGTAGTGGTAATATGAGAAGTGGTAGTAATAGCTATAGTAGTTGTAGCAGTAGTAGCAATTTTAGTAGTAGTAGTAGAAGTATTAGTAGGAACAGTTGTTGTAGCATAAGTAGCAGTAGTAGAAGTAGCGAAAGTAGTCGTAGTTGTAGTCTTAGCAGCAGCAGTAGTAATACAGAATATAGAAGTTGTAGCGGTAGTAGTTGTAGGACTAGTAGTGGTTGTAGTAGTAGTAGCGGTAGTAGTACTAGCAATTATAGTAATAGTAGTAGTCATAGAAGTAGCAGCAATAGTTGCAGTAGCAGTAGTAGTGGTAATAGAAATAGTTGCACAGAAGTAGTAGTCGTAGTGGCAGTAGTCACAGTAGCAGTAGTAGCAGTAGTAGTTGTAGTAATAGTAGTTGTCGTAGTTGTTGTCGTAGAAGTATTAGTAGTAGTTGTAGTAGTGGTAATAGTACTTGTAGTAGGTATTGTAGTAGAAATGGTAGTAGTAGCAGCGGTAGAAGCAATAGCAGTAGTAGTAGTAGAACTAATAGTAGTAGCTGTAGGAGTAGTAGAAGTAGTAGTACTAGTACTTCTATTAGTAGTAGAAGTTGCAGTTAGTAGTAGTAGTTGTTGTTGTTGTTGTTGTTGTTGTTGTTGTTGTTTTTGTTATTGTTGCTATTGTCGTAACAGTTTTAGCAGTAGTAGTAGTCGGGGTAGGAGTAGTAGTTATTGTTGTTGTAGAAGTAGTAGTAGCCGTAGCAGCAGTAGTTGCAGAGGTAGTAGATGTCGGGGAAGTAATAGTAATAGCCATAGCACCTACAGTAGTAGTAGAAATAATACTAGTAGTATAAGGTGTAGTAGTATTAGTAGTAGTAGTAGTATTAGTAGTAACATAGGTAGTAGTTATAGTAGCAGTAGTAGTAGTAGCAGTGGTAGTAATAGTAGTAGTTGTTGTTGTAGTAGCAGTAGTTGTGGCCGTAGTAGCAGTGGTAGCAGTAGTAGTGGCCATGGTAGCAGTGGTAGCAGCAACAACAGTAGTAGTAGTAGAAGTAGTAGTAGCAGCACTAGCACTAGTAGCAATACAAGTAGTAATAGTAGTAGTAGTAGCAGTTGTAGTGGTACTAGTACTACTAGTAGTAGTATTATTACTAATAGTATCCATTGTAGCAGTAGTAGTTGTTGTCATACTAGTAGTGGTAGTTGTAGAAGCGGCAGCTGCAGATGTAGTCAAAGTAGTAGTAATAGCAGCAGTTGTAGGAGCAGGAGTAGCATTAGTAGTAATAGGAGTAGCACTCGTAGTGCTAGTAGTAGCAACAGCAATAGTAGTAGAAGTAGTAGTAGCAGTAGGATTAGTTGTAGCAATAGTTGCAACAATAGCAACAGTAGTAGTAGTAGTACCAGCTATTGTAGTCGTAGTAGGAGTTGTACTAGTTACAGTAGCAGTAGTGTTAGTAGTAGTAGTGGTAGTAGTAGTCGAAATAGTAGTTGTAGTGTTAGCAAAGTAGTAGTAGTAGTATTAGCATTAGTAGTAGTCATAGTAAAACTTGTAGCAACAGTAGCAGAAGGAATATCAATAGTTGTAGTAGAAGTATTAGTAGTTGTAAAAGTTATTGCAGAAGTAGCGGCTATAGCAGTCATAGTAGTGTTAGCTTCAGCAGCAGCAGCAGTAGTTGTAGTTATACGAGAAGTCAAATTACTAGTATTAGTAGTTGTAGTAGAAGCAGATATTGAAGTAGTACTATTAGTAGCAGTAGTCCTAATAGTAGTAGTCATTGTTGTCGTAGGAGTAACAGCAATAGTAGCAATAGTAGTATTAGCAGTTGCAGTAGTGGTAGAAGTAGTAGTAGCAGCTATAGCAGCAGTAGACATAGTAGTATTAGTAGTTGAAGCAGTCGTTGTAGTGGTAGTTGTAGCAGTACTAGTTCTTCTTGTAGTAGTAGTACTAGTTGCAGTAGCAGTAGCAGTAGTAGCAATAGCAGCAGCGGTAGTTGTAGTAGTAGTAGTAGTAGCTGCAATAATTGTAGTAGTAGCAGTAGCAGCAGCAATAGTAGTAGTAGTAGCAATGGTTGTAGGAGAAGTTGTAGTAGTAGCACTAGTAGCAGTAGCAGCATCAATAGTATTGGAAGTAGTAGGCGTAGCAGAAGTTGTTGTTGTTGTAGCAACAGCAGCAGCAGCAGTAGTAGTAGTAGTCGTAGAAGTAGTCGTAGTAGTTGCACTGGTAGTAGTTGTTGTTGTTGTTGTTGTTGTTCTTGTTGTAGTAGTAGTAGCAAAAGTAGTAGTGGCTGTAGTTGTAGTAGTTGTTGTTGTTGTAGTAGCAGGAGCAGTAGTAATAGTAGTAGTAGTAGTAGTAGTAGTTATTGTTGTTGTAATATTAGTAGCAGTAGTAAATGTAGTAGCAGTAGCAACACTAGCTGTAGCAGCAGAAGTAGTAGAAGTAGTTGTCACAGTAGGAAGAGTAGTTATAGCAGTAGCCATAGTAATAGTAAAAGTACTAGTTAAAGTAGCAATTGTAGCGGTAGTGGCAATATTCATTGTAGTATTAGTCATAGTAGTTGCAGTAGCTGTAGTAGCAGTAGCAGTAGCAGTAATTGTAGTAGTAGTACTAGTAGTAGTAGATGTTAGAGTGGTAGCAGCAGTAGCAGCAGTAGTAGTAATAGTTGGAGTTGTTGTTGTTGTAGTAGTTAGTAGTAGTAGCAGTAGTAATACTAGCAGTAATAGTTACAGTAGTAGTAGAACGTACAGCGGTAGTATTAGTAGTAGTAGTTGCAGTAGTAGTAGTAGTAGTTGTAGCAAGGTTAGTAGTAGCAATAGTTGTAGTAGTACTAGTCGCAGTAGGAGTAGTAGTATGAGAAGTAGTTGGAGTAGTAGTAGAAGCAATAGTTGTTGTAGTAGTAGCAATAGTACTAGAAGCAATTACTGTAGTAGTAGTAGTAGTAGTAGTAGCAATAGTAGTAGTAGTAGTAGTAGTAGTAGTAATGGTCGTAGGAGAAGTTGTAGTAGTAATAGCAGCAGTAGTAGTAGTAGCAGCAGTAGTAGTGGTAGTAGCAGAAGCAGAAGTTTTTGTTGCAGTAGTAGTAGTAGTTGTTGCTGTTGTTGTTGTTGTAGTAGTAGTAGAAGTAGTTGTGGCTGTAGTAGTAGTAGTTGTTGTTGTTGTAGTAGCAGGAGCAGTAGTAACAGTAATAGTAGCAATTGTTATTATTGTCATTGTAATATTAGTAGCTGTAGCTGTAGCAGTAGTATTTATAGTAGCAGTAGCAGCAGACATAGTAGAAGTATTTGTCACAGTCACAGGAGTAGTTGTAGCAGTAGCCGTAGTAATACTAAAAGTACTAGTTGTAGTAGCTATTGTAGCGGTTGTGGCAGTATTCATTGTAGTATTAGTAATAGTACTTGCAGTAGCAGTAGTAGTAGCAGTAGTTGTTGTAGTAGTAGTAGTAATAGTAGTAGTAGTAGTAGAAGTTAGAGTGGTAGCAACAGCAGCAGTAGTAATAGTAGTAGTAATAGTAGCAGTTGTAGTAGTATTAGTAGCAGCAGTAGTAGTAGCAGCAGTAGTAATAGTAGCAATAGTAGTTACAGTAGTAGTAGAAGGTACAGTGGTAGTAATAGCTGTAGTAGCCCCAGTAGTAGTAGTTCTTGTTGTGGTAAGGTTAGTAGTAGCAGTAGTTGTAGTAGTAGTAGTAGCAATTGTAGTACCAGTATTAGTTGCCACAGTAGTAATAGCTATAGTAGTAGTTGTTGTTTTAGTTGCAGTTGCAATAGTGGTAGCAGCATAAGTAGTCGCAGTAGTAGTAACAACAGTAGTCGTTGCAATCGTACAATCGTACAATCGTAGCAGCAATAGTAGTGGTAGCCGTTGCACTAGAAGTAGCAGTAGTAGTAGTCGGAAGAGTAGTATTAGCAGTAGTAGGTGTAGTATTAGTTGAAGTAATAGTAATAGCATGATAAGTAGTCGTAGTACCGGCAGCAATAGCAGTAGTCGCCGTAGTAGAAGTAGTGGTAATTGTATCAACAGTAGCAGTAGTAGAAGTAGTAGTAGCTGGATTAGGAGTAGCAAGAGTAATAGAAGGAGTTGCTGTAGTATTTCTTGCTATAGTAGTAGTAGCTATCGCCGTAATAATAGTAGAAGTACTTGTATTAGCAGTAGCAGTAATAGTAATAGTAGTAGTATGATAAGTAGTTGTAGTAGAGGTAATAGTAGCAGTAGAAGCAGTAGAAGTAGTAGTAGTAGTAGTAGTAGCGGCAGTAGTAGTAGTCTCAGCAGTAGCAGTGCAAGAAATAGTATTTGTAGTCGTAGTAGGGGTAGGAGTAGTAGCACTACTAGGAAACATAGTAGTAGCACTAGTAGTAGTAAGAGAAGTAGTAGTAGTTGTTATTGCAGGAGGAGTTGTAGTAGTAGTAGTAGTAGTAGTAGCAGTAGTAGTACTAGTAGTAGTAGTAGCAGAAGTAATAGTAGTAGTAGAAGTGGCATTAGCAGTTGTAGTAATAGCTATAGTAGTAATAGTAGGAATACTAATTGTAGTAATAGAAAAAGTAGTAGTAATAATAGCAATAGTAGTAGTAGTAGTAGCATAGCAGTAGTAGTAATTATGGTACTAGTACTAGCAGTAGCTGTTGTAGTAATAGTAGTAGAACTGACAGTTGTAGTACTAGTAGCAGTAGTAGCAGTAGTAGTAGTATTAATAGTTGTGGCAGTAGCAGCAGAAATAGTAGTAGTAGTAATTGCAGTAGTAGTAGCAGTACTAGCTGCAGGAGCAGAGGTAGTAGAAGTAGTTGCTACAGTAGGAAAAGTTATAGTAGTAGCAGTTATAGCAATCATTGCAATTTAGTTGTTTTAGTGGAAGCAGCAGCAGTGGCAGAAGTAGCAGTAGTAGAAGTACGAGCAGCAGCAGTAGTAGTAGTAGTAGTAGTAATAGTTGC
>RXID01017792.1:0-11967 GCA_005019695.1 Trichopus zeylanicus subsp. travancoricus | reverse complement strand
GAGGATGAAGGCTGTTGTTCTATGTCGGCTTTTGCTTGGTCTGATGACCCCTATGCTGAGCAGGGCTTCTATATGCCGCTTGAATGTGTCTTGTAACTGCGGCGTGACGTGCTTCAGAGGTCTGTCTTCTATGATAAAATCTGGATTTTTCATATCCAGATGGCAGATTACATTATTTTTTGCCCAATGCTTGAGCGGGTCTTCCCCAATGAATCTCGCCTTGTTATGATGGGCTGGAATTTACGCAGGAAGGATTCCCAGCTGATACCGACGTTGTAGTACACTGACTGCTGGATGTCAATGTACTCGTCTTCCTCCAATTCCAGCTCCTCGACTGCGGCGGCCACCGATGCTGTAGGGGAGGTGCTGATAACAGTTAAGTTTTTGTAAAATGTAACAATATTACCTTCAATCCTGACCCCTCCTTGCATGGCCTTGATGAAGTTGCATCCAATGATCATCTGGATGCCATCACCTAACTCCATCTTGAAGCTATATGTGTAGGGGATTTTGAAGCTATTATCCCCAATATGCATTTTTCCTCCTTTCAGCTTCTTGTTAGCAGTTTGCTTTGAGTTTATTCCACTAAAGTGCACAATGAAGCTGTTCGCTTCTAATGCCTCTGGTGGTACTGACGCTTCATCTATACAAGACGTTGTGGCTCCAGTGTCTAGTATCGCCCTTACCCGAATCCTGGGGATGTTAGGCAATTCCAATTCCACAAGCATGTTATAAAGCATGTTTTTTACCAGCTTCGGTCTTGATGCTGGTTGGGCTGACCTTTCTGTTGCTGCCTTGTAGACAGTTTCTTGGAGCAAGACGCTCGTGTACTCTTCTTCTTCGGCCTCCTTTCTTTTGCCACGCTCTTCATCTCTCTTGCCAAGTTCTTCATAGTCTTCTCGTAGGTTCTTTTCCAGTTCTAGCTCCTGAGCCTTTTGCTTGTAGTATGCTACCTCCTTTTGCAGCCGCTCAATCTCCCCTTCACACCACGTAACGTAGTGTTGCTGCTCCTGTAGCAGCTTCTGGGAAGGAAATGGTGCAGGCGGGGCTGGTGTAACCGGGACCTCCGTCTTGAAATAGTACGGCCCGCACAAATTGCAGGCTGTAACTTTGCAATTGGGGCAGTGTATTCTTGCCCTCTCCATGGTCTGGCGTCAGCAACACAAGCACTTTTCCTCTTGTGGCTGCACAAAACTGTTATGCTGCCAAGAGTGCATACAGTTTTCCTGGGAGGCAGGTAACGATACCTGAGGGTGATATCCTCCTTCAATTTCACCCAATACGTAAGTGGCTTCTTCCTGCGGGAGCTGGCCTGGGGAACTGGTGGACTCAGCAGGTTCCTCCTCTTCGTTGTCTGGGTATTCGTCCCATTTTATTGGGTAGTCCAGGTCTCCTGCTAAGAATTCCTGGTTCAGAAGTCGATGAAAATAACTTTCATCATCGCTCTCCTCCTCCTCGTGTTGGTGGTAGCTCTCCTCCTGAGGAGCAAGTTGCTGCTCCAAGGTATGCTGTGG
The DNA here is from genome assembly GCA_005019695.1 of Trichopus zeylanicus subsp. travancoricus. Taxonomy (NCBI): domain Eukaryota; kingdom Viridiplantae; phylum Streptophyta; class Magnoliopsida; order Dioscoreales; family Dioscoreaceae; genus Trichopus; species Trichopus zeylanicus. Next base: position 10,453 of record RXID01017792.1, on the reverse strand, counting down.
GGTACTCCGCCCCATGAGGAACTGGCCCACCCTTCTTGTTGCTTGCTGGGCGGTGTGAAGGCGCCGATGAGTTTTCCTATATCCTCGAATCTGGTCTTCGAAGAGTGGAGACGATGTTGACGGTTGTTCCAAGGCCAACTGGGTGTTCGGCCTTGACGTCATTCGCCTTCAAGCTTCTCCTGCTCCTCTTTGAGTATGTCGAAAGGGTTTTTGAAAACCCTCAGGCTTCCTTGGGCCTCCTGCGGCCTCTGGGTGATGCCGCTTTGCTCTAGCTGAAAAAGAAGCCTTTTTACCTGAGCAAGGTCTTCAGTGGTGTGTAAAGATAGTGCGAGACTATCCTTCTCTGCTTGCCGAAGTAGCCTGGTTGCTTCAAGTGCAAGTTCCCTGGCGTCTTGTTTTGTGAAAGTTCTACTGTCAAGTATGACAGTTGTCAAGTTCGTCAGAGAGTCTCTTAGTCCCGAGACCTCTCGTGTGATGTTCTGGCACAGTTCAAGTACTTGTTTGAAGTTCTTTAGGTGAACTTTTGATGACAGGCAAGTCTTGTCGTAAATTATAGCAAGATTATGTGCTAGCTGATTTGTTGTAACTTTAGATGTTAAAGCAAGGTCAAGGTATTCGAGATTAGAGGTTCGGGAATGCTCATACCATTCCTGAATAGATTTTTCCCATGCGTCAGACATATAAGCTTAATTCATAATTACCAAAACCATCCTAGAGATAAGTTCCAGATTAGAAATAGACTATACTGAGATCACACAGGCGTACCCTTGGGCTTACAACAGGCCTCCTGCCTCAACTGCCAAGTTAGGGCCTGTTCTTTTTCTCAGATCAGTCACCGCCTAATCCGCATAATACCATAAAGGACGAGAATTCGTAATTAATGAACTCAACCCAAGTCTTAACACGGTATTAAAGTACAAGAAATGGCAAGAACGATCTCTTACCTCATACTCTTAGCACCTTGACCTCTAAGGTGTTTACGCTGCCATATCTTTGACAAGCTCTGATACCATGTATGTAACCGCCGTTTATACGACGCTCCCGGTGATTCTCTTGCGGAAGTTAGCGCTCTCGTGGAGATTTCGAGTGGAGAACAACAAGAAATAAGAAAGAGATATGGAAAACTCTCAGATTCTTATTGCTCTGGATCTCACAAGAACTCTTACAAAGCTTATTTGGACATTCTACAAACTCATTGGACATGACTTACAATGGGACTGCCGCCCCCTTTATATTGAGGGCGGGCTGAGCTCATGACGTAAGCGCTTACGTCATTCTGCTACAGTGCGCTACAGTGTACAGTGTTCTGCTACAGTGCGCACCGCCCTATGCACAATGTTCTACAGTGAACACCGCCCCTACGTACAGTGGTCACCGTCCTATGCACAGTAACCCTATACTAGAGTACAAAATACGACAGTGACAGCTGTCTGTACGACTACAGTAGTTACAGTGACAGCTGTCGTTCAGCTACAGTGACAGCTATCTGTATGGCTACAGTAGCTACAGTGTAGCTACAGTGTTTTATTCTTTGCCATCTTCCCACCATGCTCTGCTTGGTAGTAGTAGCGGCTACTGGTGCTAGGGCTGGTTATTCTTGGACTTGCTGGGCTATTGGGCTGGGCCGCCTGAAGTGATCTTCTCCTTTTTAGGGGTTGCCCATTTATGGACTTTGTGAGGTGGGTCCGTTCCTGGGTGGAGGACGGGAGCGTCCGCTGGTACAACCACGACGTCGTCCGTCTGAGCTGGGGGAAGTGGCCGCCGGTCAACTGGCGTAGGTGCGACTGGAGCGTGGGGAGGCGCGTTGGATCCAGTTAGGATAGGGCTAGGACAACAGTGGTTGGACGGAGCTGTCCTAGGTCTTGCTACCAATGCACAGTAAATTCTATAGTCACATATGAGTTCTCCTGCCCACTTCCCCACGGACGGCGCCACACCAGTAGCCGCTACTACTAGCATGCGGAGCGTGGTGGGAAGGAGTGCAAAGAATAAAACACTGTAGCTACACTGTAGTTACTGTAGTCGTACAGACAGCTGTCACTATAGCTGATAGACAGCTGTCACTGTATCTACTGTAGTCGTACAGACAGCTGTCACTGTAGCTGAACAACAGCTGTCACTGTAGTATTCTGTACTCTAGTATAGGGTTACTGTGCATAGGACGGTGACCACTGTACGTAGGGGCGGTGTTTACTGTAGCAGAACACTGTACACTGTACACTGTAGCAAGTACACTGAGACCTAGGACAACTCCATCCAACCGCTGCTGTCCTAGCCCTATCCTGACTGGATCCGACGCGCCTCCCCCGGACGCTCCAGTCGTACTGGAAGAGTCGATGAATGGCAAAGGACAGATTGGTCGGGAGAAGTAGTGTTGCCCTGTGCATCTTGAAGGCAACCTGAGCCTTCGTCTGGGTCGTCCTCCTAGATCGTCTCGTCATCATCTGGGTCTGAATCCCAGATTGGTTCATCATCTGGGTACTGATCCCATATTGGCTTATCCTGTATCTATAGGGTAATCCCTAACCCACTCATCTGCCGGCGATGAGGGAGGAGGTATCCTCTGCAGCAAAGGTAGGCCGAAGTAACCGAGCAGGTGCAGTCTTCCTCGCCAGAGGAGAAAGGAGAAAAAGCATCCTCGGATGATGGAGGGGAGTAACGGTCCTCAGCGTCCATTACTAGGTCAGCCGATGAGTCGGACGGGATAGAGTCGGTGTCGGTGTCATACTCATCATAGACTGAAGAGCAGTAGCCAGCATCAAGGATGGTCTCTTGACGGTCGTTGAAGGTTTTGTTGTGAGGCTCGACGAGTTCTTCGTGCCGTGCACCATGAGACGTTTGGCTCTGCAAATACTGCGCGTAGAAGGGACTCTCCTTAAATCACGCGTAGTGATCCCAATTAGCACTGAAAGAAGGCAGAAAATAAGAAGATGTTAGGGGGCCGTCGTCTTCTTCAGTGGAGTATTCTTCCTCTGAAGCCTTGTGACCTTAATAATCGTTGTAAGAGTGCCGATAGCTTTGTTGGGCCTGATAGCACTGGTCGTAGTAGTATTGTTGTGGAGTAGGCAGGTAGTAGGCCATGATCGTCTTCGTGGCTTGTTCAAGGACTCCGGTGCTTGCTTGATCCGTTCAACCGTAACAGTTGGCTAGTTGGTTGAGATTAACACTTCTTAGTTGAAGTAAGGTCAAGGTATTCCAGGTTTGTGGTTCGGGAAGTGTTATACCATTCCTGTACTGTTCTCTCCCAAGCTTCTGACATCTATGCTACCAAATTTACTATAAGCTTATACCGGGCAGTTCCTATCTAGGTTTAGGCAGGGCAGTTCCTCGCTAGGTTAGAACTTTCTAGGATCACACAGGTGTGCCCTTGGGCTTACTCACGGCCGCACGCCTTACTGCCAAGTTAGGACCTGTTCTTTTTCCTATTAGTTCATCACCCAGAAAGCATAATACCCGCAACCTTTTGCCTGATTAGCATAATACCAGGCAGAAACAAGATAGTTCATATGAAAGCATAAAACTCGTAAGCTCAGAGAAGAACAGAAACAGGTAGGATAAAACAAATCCATCCCCTAACCTTTCATACCTTAACCTCTGGGGATTTACTCCTCCATATCTTTGTCAAGCTCTGATACCATGTGTGAAACCGCCGGTTATAAAGTCGTCCCGGCGGTTCTCTCGCAGAAACTCAGCGCTTTTTGTGGATTTCAAGTGGAGAACAACAAGAAATAAGAAAGAGATATGGAAAACTCTTAGATTCTTATTATTCTGGATCTCACAAATTCATCCAGGATTCATATCTTACAATGGGACTGCCGCCCCCTTTATATAGAGGGCGGGCTGAGCTAATGATGTAAGCGCTTACGCCATACTGCTACAGTGCGCTACAGTGCGCTACAGTGTACAGTGTTCTGCTACAGTGCGCACCGCCCTATGTACAGTGTTCTACAGTGAACACCGCCCCTACGTATAGTGGTCACCGTCCTATGCACAGTAACCCTATACTAGAGTACAGACTACTACAGTGACAGCTGTCTGTACGACTACAGTAGTTACAGTGACAGCTGTCTGTACGACTACAGTAGCTACAGTGTAGCTACATTGTTTTATTCTTTGCACTCCTTCCCACCACGCTCCGCTTGCTAGTCGTGGCGGCTACTTGTTACTGGTGCTAGGGCCTCCTCCTTTTGGACTTGCTGGGCTGTTGGGCTGGGCCGCCTTCATTGAGCTAAAGTGATCTTCTCTTTTGAGGGGCTGCCCATTATGGACTTTGTGAGGTGGGTCCGTTCCTGGGTGGAGGACGGGAGCGTCCGCTGGTACAGCCACGGCGTCGTCCGTCCGGGCTGGGGGAAGTGGTCGCCGGTCAACTAGCGCAGGTACGACTGGAGCGTCCGGGGGAGGCGCGTCGGATCCAGTCAGGATAGGGCTAGGACAGCAGCGGTTGGACAGAGCTGTCCTAGGTCTATTATATGGGGCGCGTTTGCGAAGATAACAAAAGACAGGCTCCCAATAAGAATAAGGAGAAGGGAAACTCGCAGATCTCATTGGAAAGTAAAATCTTTATTAGAAACCCCAAGGATCGCCGAGCCAGCAGCCCGGGCATAGCCCGCTGCCGGCTGCCACTGCCCTTCCCAGAGGACTCCTCGGGCGGTTTTTAGGCAGGAGGAGATAACGTCCGGGTGCCTACTGGGCCCCATAGCAACCTTTACAGCTCATTCCCACCCACCAACCGACACACTAGTACAATAATTCACGAGAGGATAAGCCCCTCGTGACTAAAAAGCAAAAGGTGCCAGACAAAAGCGGCTGGCACATCCGCTTTATTAGAGGAACAGAGGCGGACTATGATGGGTCCACCATGTTCTGTCCCTGCCGTTCGCTGTGAACAGCGCGGGTAGACCGCTCCATCGGCCGAGCAGGATGCCGCTCTTTGCGTCGTCACCTTTCTCCCACCACGCTCCGCGCGAACCTTGATGGTCAGGCGGCCTGTAGCGAAAGGCGGTATTATCGCTGCAAGCGGAGATCGGGCGGTCCTTGGATTTCCAGAAGTGAAGAGCAACCTCTCTTTTGCTCTTTGCTCCATTACGCAGAGTCTTTGGCGACACCATCACTACTGGGTCAGGTTCCAAGCAGCTTCCGCCGCCTGCAGATGTGCTCCGGGCAGTTCCTATCCAGGGTTAGGCAGGGCAGTTCCTCGCAAGGTTAAAACTTTCTAGGATCACACAGGTGTGCCCTTGGGCTTACTCACGGCCACACGCCTCATTGCCAAGTTCGGACCTGTTCTTTTTCCTATCGGTTTACCACCTAGAAAGCATAATACCCGTAACCCTTGCCTGATAAGCATAATACCCGTACCTCATGCGGACAGCAGACGCCGACTGATCGTGTACTGCTGACTGAACAGAAGCGAAGTACCGCCACCGACTCCGGTAACAGAACCCTTGATCCAGCTCTGATACCATGTGTGAAACCGCCTGTTATAAAGTCGCCCCGGCGATTGTCTCGCGGAAACTCAGCGCTTTTTGTGGATTTCAAGTGGAGAACAACAAGAAATAAGAAAGAGATATGGAAAACTCTCAGATTCTTATTGCTCTGGATCTCACAAATTCATCCAGGATTCATGTCTTACAATGGGACTGCCGCCCCCTTTATATAGAGGGCGGGCTGAGCTAATGACGCAAGCGCTTACGCCATACTGCTACAGTGCGCTACAGTGCTACAGTGTACTTGCTACAGTGTACAGTGTTCTGCTACAGTGCACACCGCCCTATGTACAGTGTTCTACAGTGAACACAGCCCCTACGTACAGTGGTCACCGTCCTATGCACAGTAACCCTATACTAGAGTACAGACTACTACAGTGACAGCTGTCCTACACTGACAGCTGTCTGTACGACTACAGTAGTTACAGTGACAGCTGTCTGTCAGCTACAGTGACAGCTGTCTGTACGACTACAGTAGTTACAGTGCCAGCTATCTGTACGACTACAGTAGCTACAGTGTAGCTACAGTGTTTTAATTCTTTGCTTTGGAAGGTGTGCAAAGAATAAAACACTGTAGCTACTATATTCGTACAGACAGCTGTCACTGTAGCAGACAGACAGCTGTCACTGTAACTACTGTAGTCGTACAGACAGCTGTCACTGTAACTACTGTAGTCGTACAGACAGCTGTCACTGTAGCTGACAGACAGCTGTCACTGTAACTACTGTAGTCGTACAGACAGCTGTCACTGTAGGACAGCTGTCACTGTAGTAGTCTGTACTCTAGTATAGGGTTACTGTGCATAGGACGGTGACCACTGTATGTAGGGGCGGTGCGACTGTAGCAGAACACTGTACACTGTAGCAGGTACACTGTAGCACTGTAGCGCACTGTAGCAGAATGACGTAAGCGCTTACGTCATGAGCTCAGCCCGCCCTCTATATAAAGGGGGCGGTAGTCCCATTGTAAGCATGTCCAAGGAGTCTGTAGATTGTCCAGAAGAGCAATAAGAATCTGAGAGTTTTCCATATCTCTTTCTTATTTCTTGTTGTTCTCCACTCGAAATCTCCACGAGAGCGCTGAGCTTCCGCGAGAGAACCGCCGGGACGACTTTATAACAGGTGGAGTCACACATGGTATCAGAGCTTGTCAAAGATATGGCAGCGTAAACACCTTAGAGGTCAAGGTGCTAAGAGAATGAGGTAAGGGATCGTTCTTGCCATTTCCTGTACTTTATTACCGTGTTAAGACTTGGGTTGAGTTCATCAATTACGAATTCTCGTCCTTTATGATATTATGCGGATTAGGCGGTGACTGATCTGAGAAAAAGAACCGGCCCTAACTTCGCAGTTGAGGCAGGTGGCCTGTTGTAAGCCCAAGGGCACGCCTGTGTGATCTTGGTATAGTCTATTTCTAATCTGGAACTTATCTCTAGGATGGTTTTGGTGATTATGAACTAAGCTTATATGTCTAACGCATGGGAAAAATCTATTCAGGAATGGTATGAGCATTCCCGAACCTCTAATCTCGAATACCTTGACCTTGCTTTAATATCTAAAGTTACAACAAACCAGCTAGCACATAATCTTGCTGTAATCTACGACAAGACTTGCCTGTCATCAAAAGTTCACCTAAAGAACTTTAAACAAGTGCTTGAACTGTGTCAAAACATCACACGAGAGGTCTCGGGATTAAGAGGCTCGCTGACGAACTTGACAACTGTCATACTTGACAATAGAACTTTCACAAAACAAGACGCCAGGGAACTTGCACTTGAAGCAACCAGACTACTTCGGCAAGCAGAGAAGGATAGTCTCGCACTATCTTTACACACCACTGAAGACCTTGCTCAGGTAAAAAGGCTTCTTTTTCAGCTAGAGCAAAGCGGCATCACCCAGAGGCCGCAGGAGGCCCAAGGAAGCCTGAGGGTTTTCAAAAACCCTTTCGACATACTCAAAGAGGAGCAGGAGAAGCTTGAAGGCGAATGACGTCAAGGCCGAACACCCAATTGGCCTTGGAACAACCGTCAACATCGTCTCCACTCTTCGAAGACCAGATTCGAGGATACAGGAGAACTCATCGGCGCCTTCACACCGCCCAGCAAGCAACAGGAAGGGTGGGCCAGTTCCTCAAGGGGCGGAGCACCCCACAGCATACCTTGGAGCAGCAACTTGCTTCTCAGGAGGAGAGCTACCACCAACATGAGGAGGAGGAGAGCGATGATGAAAGTTATTTTCATCGCCTTCTGAACCAAGACTTTCTAGAAGGAGACCTCGACTACCTGTCCCCAGCGACAAAATGGGACGTATACCCAGATAACGAAGAGGAGGAACCTGCTGAGTCCACCAGTTCCCCAGGCCAGCTCCCGCAGGAAGAAGCCACTTACGTATTGGGCGAAATTGAAGGAGGATATCACCCTCAGGTATCGTTACCTGCCTCCCAGGAAAACTGTATGCACTCTTGGCAGCATAACAGTTTTGTGCAGCCACAAGAGGAGAAGTGCTTGTGTTGCCGACGCCAGACCATGGAGAGGGCAAGAATACACTGCCCCAATTGCAAAGTTACAGCCTGCAATCTGTGCGGGCCGTACTATTTCAAGACGAAGGTCCCGGTTACACCAGCCCCGCCTGCACCATTTCCTTCCCAGAAGCTGCTACAGGAGCAGCAATACTACGTTACGTGGTGTGAAGGGGAGATTGAGCGGCTGCAAAAGGAGGTAGCATACTACAAGCAAAAGGCTCAGGAGCTAGAACTGGAAAAGAACCAACGAGAAGACTATGAAGAACTTGGCAAGAGAGATGAAGAGCGTGGCAAAAGAAAGGAGGCCGAAGAAGAAGAGTACACGAGCGTCTTGCTCCAAGAAACTGTCTACAAGGCAACAACAGAAAGGTCAGCCCAACCAGCATCAGGACCGAAGCTGGTAAAAAACATGCTTTATAACATGCTTGTGGAATTGGAATTGCCTAACATCCCCAGGATTCGGGTAAGGGCGATACTAGATACTGGAGCCACAACGTCTTGTATAGATGAAGCGTCAGTACCACCAGAGGCATTAGAAGCGAACAGCTTCATTGTGCACTTTAGTGGAATAAACTCAAAGCAAACTGCTAACAAGAAGCTGAAAGGAGGAAAAATGCATATTGGGGATAATAGCTTCAAAATCCCCTACACATATAGCTTCAAGATGGAGTTAGGTGATGGCATCCAGATGATCATTGGATGCAACTTCATCAAGGCCATGCAAGGAGGGGTCAGGATTGAAGGTCATATTGTTACATTTTACAAAAACTTAACTGTTATCAGCACCTCCCCTACAGCATCGGTGGCCGCCGCAGTCGAGGAGCTGAAATTGGAGGAAGACGAGTACATTGACATCCAGCAGTCAGTGTACTACAACGTCGGTATCAGCAGGGAATCCTTTCTGCGTAAATTCCAGCCCATCATAACAAGGCGAGATTCATTGGGGAAGACCCGCTCAAGCATTGGGCAAAAAATAATGTAATCTGCCATCTGGATATGAAAAATCCAGATTTTATCATAGAAGACATACCACTGAAGCACGTCACGCCGCAGTTACAAGACACATTCAAGCGGCATATAGAAGCCCTGCTCAGCATAGGGGTCATCAGACCAAGCAAAAGCCGACATAGAACAACAGCCTTCATCCTCAACTCTGGCACAACAGTTGACCCAGCCATCGGGAAGGAGGAGAAGGGCAAGGAGAGACTGGTCTTCAACTACAAACGCCTCAACGACCTTACAAATAAAGACCAGTACAGCTTTCCGGGGATAAACACAATCCTAAGGAGAGTAAGCCACAGTAAAGTCTATTCTAAATTTGATTTGAAAAGTGGCTTTCATAAGGTGGCCATGCACCCGGATTCAATAGAGTGGACCGCCTTCTGGGTCCCGACGGGACTATACGAATGGCTAGTCATGCCATTCGGATTGAAGAATGCTCCCTCCATTTTCCTTTGGAAAATGGACTCCTGCTTTCAAGGGACGGAAGACTTCATCGCCGTTTACAGGTCAAGGTGCTAAGAGAATGAGGTAAGGGATCGTTCTTGCCATTTCCTGTACTTTATTACCGTGTTAAGACTTGGGTTGAGTTCATCAATTACGAATTCTCGTCCTTTATGATATTATGCGGATTAGGCGGTGACTGATCTGAGAAAAAGAACAGGCCCTAACTTGGCAGTTGAGGCAGGAGGCCTGTTGTAAGCCCAAGGGCACGCCTGTGTGATCTCAGTATAGTCTATTTCTAATCTGAAACTTATCTCTAGGATGGCTTTGGTGATTATGAATTAAGCTTATATGTCTGACGCATGGGAAAAATCTATTCAGGAATGGTATGAGCATTCCCGAACCTCTAATCTCGAATACCTTGACCTTGCTTTAATATCTAAAGTTACAACAAACCAGCTAACACATAATCTTGCTGTAATCTACGACAAGACTTGCCTGTCATCAAAAGTTCACCTAAAGAACTTCAAACAAGTACTTGAATTGTGCCAGAACATCACACGAGAGGTCTCGAGACTAAGAGACTCTCTGACGAACTTGACAACTGTCATACTTGACAGTAGAACTTTCACAAAACAAGACGCCAGGGAACTTGCACTTGAAGCAACCAGGCTACTTCGGCAACCAGAGAAGGATAGTCTAGCACTATCCCTACACATCAGTGAAGACCTTGCTCAGGTAAAAAGGCTTCTTTTTCAGCTAGAGCAAAGCGGCATCACCCAGAGGCCGCAGGAGGCCCAAGGAAGCCTAAGGGTGTTCAAAAACCCTTTCGACATACTCAAGGAGGAGCAGGAGAAGCTTGAAGGCGATTGACATCCAGGCCGAACATCTAGCTCGCCTTGGAACAACCGTCAACCTCGTCTCCACTCTTCGAAGACCAGATTCGAGGATACTGGAGAACTCATCGGCGCCTTCACACCGCCCAGCAAGCAACAAGAAGGGTGGG
>RXID01017791.1:41632-80115 GCA_005019695.1 Trichopus zeylanicus subsp. travancoricus | reverse complement strand
TAGCAGTGGAAGTAGTTGCAGTAGTAATAGTAGTAAAAGTAGTTATTGTTGTAGTAGTTGTAGGAGATGAGGTAGTATTAGTAGCAATCGTAGTATTGGAAATAATATTAGGAGTAGTAGTAGTTGGAGTAGAAGTAGCTGTAGGAGTTGGAGTTGGAGTAGTAGTAGTAGAAGTAGTAGTAGTAGTAGGTGGAGGAGGAGAAGTAGTAATAGTAGGAGAAGTATTAGTAATAGGATAAGTAGTAGTAGCTGCAGTAGCTATAATAGTAATAGCAGTATTTGTAATATCAGTAGTAGTAGTAATGGTTGTAGCATTAGTAACAGTGCTAGTAGTGTTGCAGTTGTAGTAGTTGTAGCAGTAGTAGAAGGAGTACTAGTGGTGGTAGTAGTAGTAGTAGCAGTAGCAGTAGCAGCAATTATAGCAATAGTAGCAATAACAAAAATAATTGTAGGAGGAGATGGAGTAGTAGTAGTTGTTGTTGCTATTGTAGTATCACTAGTATTTGCAATAGCAATAATAGTAGAATTAGTAGTAGTAGTAGTAGCTGTAGTTGCATAAGCAGTAGTAGCAATGTTACAAGTAGCAATGATGGTGGTAGTAATAGTAGTAGAAGTAGTAGTAGCAATAGTTATAGTAGTTGTTGTTAGTAGTAGTAACTATTGTAGCTGTAGTAGTTGTTGTAGTAGTAGTAGTAGAAGGAGTAGTAGTAGTAGGAGTAGTAGTAGTAGTAGTAGCAGTAGTAGTAGGAGTAGTAGGAGTAGTAGTAGTAGCAGTAGCAGCAGCGACCGTAGTAGTTGCAGTAGTTGTTATAGTAATAATAAGAGTTGTAGGAGTTGTAGCAGTAGTATTAGTAGCTGTTGTAGTTGTAGTATTGTAGCAGTAGCTTGTGTAGTAGTCGATGTCGTAGTAGTAGTAGAAGTACTAATAGTAGTAGTAGTAGTTATACCAGTAGTAGCGGTAGTAGTAGCAGCCGCAGTAATAGTAGTAATAGTAGTAATAGTAGTTTTTGTAGCAGTAGTAGGAGTAGAAATTGTCATAGCACCAATAGTAGTATTAGTAGAAATATTAGGAGTAGTGGTAGAAGAAGTGGAAGTAGCGATAGTAGTTGGAGTAGGTGAAGTGGAAGTAGTAGAAGTGGTAGTAGCAGTAGTAGTAGTAGTAGTAGTAATAGTAGTAGCAGACGTTGGAGTAAGTGTAGGAGGAGGAGCAAGCGTAGGAGTAGTAGTAATAGTGAATGCAGCAGTACTAATAATATTTGTGGTAGTAGTAGTTGTAGTAGTAGAAGTAGTAGTGGTAGTTATAGCAGTTGTAGTGGTAGTAGTAGTAGCAACAGTAGATGCAATAGTAATAGTAGTACAAGTATTTGTTGCTGTAGTAGTTGTACGATAGGAGTTAGTAGTAGTAGCAATCATAGTATTGGAAGTAATATTAGGAGTAGTAGTAGTTGGAGTGGAAGTAGCGGTAGGAGTTGGATTTGGAGTATTTGTAGTAGAAGTAGCAGTAGCAGTAGCAGCAGTAGTAGGAGGAGGAGGAGGAGGAGAAGTAGTAATAGTAGGAGAAGTATTAGTAGTAGGAGAAGTAGTAGCTACAGTATCTATAATAGTAATAGGAGTATTTGTAAAACCAGTAGTGGTAGTAATGGTTGTAGCATTAGTAGCAGTACTAGTAGTGGTTGCCGTAGTAGTAGTTGTAGCAGTAGTAGGAGCACTAGTGGTAGTAGTACTAGTTGTAGTAGCAGTAGTAGCAATAACAACAATAATAGTAGGAGGAGATGGAGTAATAGTAGTTGTTGTTGTTATTGTACTATCACTAGTATTAGCAATAACAATAATAGTAGAATTAGCAGTAGCGGTAGTAGCTGTAGCTATATAAGTAGTAGTAGCAGTTTACTAGCAGCAGTGGTCGTTGTAGTAGGAGGAGTAGTAGTAGTAGTAGCAACACTTGTAGTTGTTGCTGTTTTAGTAGTACTAGTAACTATTTTAGCAGTAATAGTTTTTGTAGTAGTAGTAGTGGTAGTTGTTGTTGTTGTAGTAGTAGGGGTAGTAGTAGGAACAGGAGTTGGGGTGGGCGTAGAACTTGTAGTAGTAGTAGTAACAGTAGTAGTAGTAGTAGTTGGAGTAGTGGTGGTATTGCTAGTTGTAGAAGTAGTAGTAGTTGTAGTAGTTACAGTAGCAGAAGTTGTATTAGTAGTTGTAGTAGTAGTAGTAGAAGTAGTATCAGTAGTGGTACTAGTAGTAGAAGAAGTATTAGAAATACTAGTAGTCGTAGTAGTAGTAATCATAGGATTCGTTGTAGTAGTAGTGGTAGTGGTGGTGGTGGTGGTAAGTGTAGTGTTAGGAGTAGTAGTGGTCGTAGTAGAAGTAATTGTTGTGGACGTATGAGTAGTAGTTGTCGTAGTAGTTGTACTAGTCAAAGTCGCAGTAGTAATAGAAGTAGAAGCAGCAGCAGCAGTAGTAGCAGTAGTAGTACTACTCGTAGTAACAGTAGTAGTGCTAGTTGCAATAGTAGTAGTAGCAACCACAGTAGTTGTAGTAGTTGTTGTAGTTGTTGCAGTAAAAGTAATAGTTCTTGGAGTAGTAGTAGTACTGCGAGTAGCAGTTGCAGTAGTAGTGTGGTTGCAGTACTTTGTCTAGTAGTAGAAAGGTAGTAGTTGTAGAAGTAGTAGTAGTTGTAGTAGTAGTAGTTGTTGTTGTTGTAGTAGTAGTCGTGGTGGTGGTGGTGCTAGGAATAATAGTAGCAGTAGCAACAGAGGTAATACAAGCAATTTAAGGGGACATCGGAGTATTGAGTAGTAGTAGTAATAGTAGTAGTAGTAGTAGTAGTAGTAGTAGTACGTTAGTAGTAGTAGTAGTAGTAGTAGTAGTAGTAGTAGTCGTTGTAGCATTAGTAAAAGGAGTAGAAGTAGTAGTAGTAGTAGTAGTAGTAGTAGGAGGAGGAGAAGTAGTAGTTGCAGTAGTAGTAGTTGCAGGATTTGTAGTCATTGTAGCAGTATTAGTAGTTATTGTTGTCATTGTAGCAGTAGTAGTAGTAGTAGTAGAAGTTATAATAGTAGAAGGAGAAGTTGCAAAATTTGCAGGCCTAGTAATGGTAGCCGTTGTAATCGTAGTTGTCATAGCAGATGTAGCAATAGTAGTAGTAGTAGTAGTCATAGTAATAATAGCAGTACAGTCCTAGTTGTCGCAGTGGTACTGATAGTAGTAGTTGTAGTAGTAGTTATAGTGGTGGGAGAATTACTAGTAGTAACAAAAGTAGTACCAGTAGTTGTAGTACTAGTAGTTGTAGCTGCAATAGTAGTAGTAGTAGTAGCAATAGTAGTGGCAAAAGCCGTTGTGGCAACAAATGTTATAGTAGTCGTAGTATTAGTATTGGTATAGTTGTTGTAGTAGTAGTAGTTGTATTAGTGTAGTTGTACAAGTAGTAGTTGTAGTAGTAGTGGTAGTTGGATAGGTGGTAGTAGTAGCAGTAGTTGTAGTAGCGGTTGAAGCAGTAGTAGTAGTAATGGTAGTAGTAGTATTAGTAGTAGTAGGGGTGGCTTTACTCATAAGAGAATTAATATTATCGGTAGCAGTTGTAGCAGAAGTTTCAGTAGTTGTAGTAGTAGCAGTAGTAGGAGTAGTAGAAGCAACAGTAGCAACGGTTGTAGTAGTAGTCGCTATAGCAGTAGTAGTAGTTGTAGTAGTTGTAGCCGAATTAGTAATAGTAGTAGCAGAAATAATAGTAGTAGCAGTGGTAGTTGTCATCGTAGCAGTCGTACTAGTACTAGTAGTAGCGATAGTAGTAGTAGCAGTAGTAGCATAAGCAGTTGTTGTAATTGCTACAGTAGTAGCAGTAGTTGTTGCAATTGTAATAGGAGTAGCGATAGTAGCAGTTGTAATAATAGTAGTAGAAGGAGTACTAGTAGCAGTTGTAGTAGTAGTAGTCATAGGAGTAGCAGCTGTAGTACTAATAGTAAGAGTAGCAGTAGTAATTGTAGTAGCTGTAGCAGCAGAAGCTTTAGTAATAGAACTTCTAGTAGCAGCAGCAGTAGCAGTTGTGTTTGGAGTAGCAGCAGTGGTTGCAGTAGTTGTAGAATTAGCAGCAATAGTAGTAGTAGCAGGAGGAGTAGTAGTAGGTGTAGGGGAAGAAATAGTATAAGCTGAAACAACAGTAGAAGTTATTTTAGTATTTGTAGTAACAGAAGTTGTAGTTGTTGTATTGGTAGCAGTGGCAGAAATAGTAGTACTAGTAGTTATAGTAGTTGTTGTAGTAGCAGAAGTAGTAGTAGTAGGAGAACTAGTAGTAGTAGAAATAGTAGTAGTACTAATAGTATTAGTAGGGGTCATAGTAGTGTTAGCAATTATAGTGAATGTCGTGGTTGTAGTAGCACTAGTAGCAATAGTCGTAGTTGTTGTAGTACTTATAGATGTAGTAGCAATAAAAGTAGCAATAGTAGTAACAGCAACAGTAGTAGCCGCAGTACTAGTAGTAGTAGTGGTAGTAGCAGTTGTAGGAGCTGCAGGAGCAATTGTATCACTTGTAGTAGTAATAGCTGTAGTAGTAGTAGTTGTAATAGTAATAGCAATTTTAGTTATAGTAAGAGTAGCTATAGTAGCAGTAGTAGTAGGAGTATCAGCAGTAGTAGTAGTGGTTGCAGCAGAAGTTGTAATAGTAGGAGTAGAAGTAGTAGGGGTAGTAGTTGTAGTATTAGTAGTAGTTGGAGCCGTATTAGTAGTAGTGGTAGTAGTAGCAGTCAAAAGCTTAATAGTAGAAAAGTAGCAGTTGTAGTTGAAGTAATAGCAGTAGTAGGAGTTGCAGTCGCATTTGGAATAGTACAAGTAGTAGTTGTAGCAGTAGTAGTAGCTGTATTATTTCTAGAAGTAATAGTAGTGGTAGTCGTAGTAGAAGCTAGAGTAGTAGTAGTAATAGTAGCTGTAAGAGTAGAGGAAATAGTAGCAGAAGTAATATTAGTCGGAGCAATAGTGATAGTAGTAGGTTCAGTAGCAGTAATAGCCATTGGAGTAGTAGTAGTTGTTGTTGTTGCATTAGTTGTAGTCATAATAGAAGGAGAAATACCAGTAATAGTAACAACTGTAGCAGTAATACCAAAAGTAGCAGTGGTAAAAGTGGTAGTAGCTGAAATAATAGTAGTAGGCATAGCAGCAGCAGTTGCAGCAGTAGTAGTAGTTGCAGTAGTAGCCATAGAACCAATAGAAGAAGGTGCAGTAGTAGTATTAGTAATATTAGTAGTAGTAGTAGCCATTGTAACAATTGTGGTAGTAGTAGCAATAATAGCAGTAGTAGCAATAGTAGCAGCAACAGTAGTAGAAGTAGTAGTATTTTTAGTAGCTGTGGTAGTTGTAGTATTAGTAGTATTAGTAGCAGCAGTAGTAGTAGTAGCTATCATGGTTATAGTAGTAGTAGTAGGAGGATAAGTAGTAGTTGTCGTAGTAGCAGTAATAGTAGCAATAGTAGTAGTAGAAGTGAAAGTAGGAATAGCAGTAGCAGTATTAGTAGTAGCCATAGTAGTAGCAGTAATAGTAGTAGAAGGAGAAGTAGCAGTACTTGCAGTAGCAGAGGTAGCTATTTTATCCGCGACATTAGTAGTGGTAGTAGTATTAGTAGGAGTAGGAGTTCCAGTAGCTGTAACTGTAATAGTAGTAGCCACAGTACTAGTAGTTGTAGTTGTAGTAGTCGCATTAGTAGTAGGAGTAGGGGCAGTTGTAGCACTTTGCGTAGTTGGAGTTATAGTAGTAGTAGCAGTAATAGTAGGAGCAGTAGTAGTTGTAGTAGGAGTGGCAGTAGTAGTAGGAGTATCAATAGTACCAGTAGTTGTAGGAGTATTAGTTGTAGTAGTGGTGGTTGTTGTTGTTGTTGTAGGAATTGTAGTAGTAGTAGCAGGAGAAGTAATAGTAGTAGTAGTAGTAGTAGTAGTAGGAATAGGAGTAGGAGTTGCAGTAGTAGCAGTAGTTGGAGCAATATTAGTAGTAGTAGTAGCAGTAGCAATCATAGCAGTAGCAGTAGCAGTTGTAGTATGACCAGTAGCAGTATTACCTGAAGCAGTAGCAGTAGTAGTAGGAGTGGTAGTTGAAGTTGCAGCAGTAGAAGTAGTAGTAGTAGCAATTTGTAGCAGAAGTATTCTTAGCAAAAATAATTGTAGTAGTAGTAGTGAAGGAGCAATAGTAGTCGAATTAGTAGTAGAAGTTGTGGTAATAGTAGTAGAAGGAGTTGTTGGAGCAGTAGTAGTAGTAATTGTAGTAGGAGCAGTAGTAGTAGTAGTAGGAGCAGCAGTAGTAGTAATTGCAGTAGCAGCAGAAGTAGTTGTTGTAGTAGTAGTAGTAGTAGTAGTAGTGGAAGTAGTAGTAGAAGTAGTAGAAGTTGTAGTAGTAGTAGAAATCGTTGCAATAATAGCTATAGTAGCAGTAGTAGCTATAGTTGTAGTAGTAGCTATCGTAGTATTGGTAGTAGTAGTAGTAGGAGAAGTTGTACTAGTCGCAACAGTAGCAATAGCATTAGCAACAGTAGTAGCAGTAGTGGTAGGCATAATAGCAGCTGCAATAGTAGTAGTAGTAATAGTTGAAGTAGTAGTAGCAGTAGTAGTAGTGCTAGGAGAAATAGTAGTAGTTGCAGAAGTAGTAGTTACATTAGTAGTAGTAGCCGTAGTAGCAACAGAAGTTGTAGTAGTAATTATAGTAGTAGTAGTAGTAGCAGCAATAGCAGTAGGAGTAGTAGTAGCATGAGTAGTACCAGTTGTAGCAGTAGTGCATCAGTAGGAGCAGCAGCAGCAGTAGTATTAGCACTAATAGTAGTAGAGTAGTAGTAGCAGTAGTAGTAGTGGTACCAGTAGTAGCCATGGTAGGCGTAGTAGTATTAGGTGTAGTAGTTGTGGTAGTAGAACTAGTAGTAGTTGTAGTAGAAGTTGTAGTAGGAGCAGTAGTAGTAGTCGCAAAAGTAGTAGTAGTACAAGTTGCAATAGTAGTACTACCAGAAGTAATAGCAGTAGTAGTAGCTGTAGAATGTGTAGTAGGAGTAGTAGCAGTAGCGACATTAGTCGCAACAATAGGAGTAGTAGAAGAAGTAGTGGTTGTAGTAGGAGGAGGAGTAGTAGGAGCAATAGTAGTAGTATTAGTAGCAGTAGCAGTAATAGTAGTAGCAGTAGTAGTAGTAGCAATGGTAGTAGTAGTTATAGTTGTAGTACTAGTTGTAACAGTAGTAGCAAAAGTAGTAGTAGGAGTATTAGCAGTAGTGGTAGCAGTAGCAGTAGATGCATTAGTGGCAGTAGTTGTAGTGGTGGTAGTAGCAGCAGCAACAACAGAAGTAGTAGTTGCAATAGTAGTAGTAGCATTGGTAGTACTAGTAATAGTGGAAGTAGTAGTAGTAGTAGTAGCAGATGTAGTAGCAGCAGTAATAGTAGTAGTAGTAGTAGTAGTAGAAGCAGCAGCAGTAGTAGTATTAGTAGTAGCTGCGGCATGAGTAGTAGTAGTAGTAGCTACAGTAGTGGTTGTAGTAGCAATAGCATTAGTAGTAGGAGTAGCCTTAGTAGTAGTAGATGTAGTAGCAGTAGTAGTAGTAGTAGTAGCAGCAATAACAGTAGTAGCAGTAGCAGTAGTAGAAATGGTAGTAGTTGTTGTAGAAGTGGTAGTAGTAGCAGCAGCATCAGTAGTAGTTATAGTAGAAGTAGCAGTAGCAGTAGCAATAGAAGTAGTAGTTGCAATATCATAAGTGGTAGTAGTAGCAGTCGTAGTAGTGAAAGTAGCAGTGGTAGTAATAGTAGAAGTAGTAGTGGTAGTAGTAGTAGTTGTTCTAACATTAGCATTAGTTGTAGCTGTAGTAGTAGTTGTTGTTGTTGTTGGTTTAGGAGAAGTAGTAGTAGTAGTAGTTATTGTTGTTGTAGGAGAGGTAGTAGCAATAATTGTTGGTTAGGAGAAGTAGTAGTAGTAGTTATCATTGCTGTAGGAGAGGTAGTAGCAATAGTTGTAGTAGTAGTAGTATTTGTTGTCGTAGTTCTATAAGCAGTGGTAATAGTAGTAGTAGTAGTAATAGTAGTAGCAACAACAGTGGTCATAGTAGTAGGAATAGTAGTACTATTAGTTGTAGTAGTTTTTGTTGTGGCAACAGTAGTATTAGTAGAGGTAGTAGGAGAAGTTGTTATAGTAGTAGTGATTGTATTAGTAGGAGCAAGAGTAGTAGCAGTTGAGGTAGTGGTAGCAATAGTAGCAGTAGTAACCATAGTAGTAGTAGGAGCAGTAGTAGCAGTAGCAACAACAATAGTAGTTGTAGCAATAGTAGTATAAGTAGTGGTATTTGTTGTAGTAGCAGCAGCAGCAGCAGCAGTAGTACTAGCAAAATTAGTAGCTGGAGTAGTACTAGCAACAGTACTAGTATTAGCTGAAGCAGCAAAAGTTGTTGTAGCAATTGGAGTAGCAATAGTAATAGTAGTAGGAGAAATAGTAGTAGCAGCAGTATTAATAGTAATGGTAATTGTAGTAGCAGTAATAGCAGTAGTAGTAGTCGAAGTAGTGGTAGCAAAAGTAGTAGTAGTAGCCATTGTAGCAGCAGTAGTAGTAGTAGTAGCAACAACAACAGCAGTAGTAGTAGTTGTAGTAGTAGCAGTTGCAGTAACAGTAGCAGTAGTTGTAGTAGTAGTTGCAGTAGTATTAGTAGAGTAGTTGTAGTTGTAGTAGTAGCAGTTGTAGCAGTTGCATTGGTTACAGTAGTAGTAGTAGCCATAGAAGCAGTGGGAGTAGTAGTGGCGGTAGTAGTTGAAGTAGTACTTGTCTTAGTAGTTGTAGTAGTGGTAGTAATAGCAGCAGTAGTAGCAATAGTACTAGCAGTATTAGTAGTACCTGTTGTAGTAGTAGTAGTATTAGGAGTAGTAGTTGTAGTAGAAGAAGTAGAAGTTGTCGTAGTAGTAGAAGTTGCAATAAATAGTAGTAGTACTAGTAGTAGTAGTAGTTGTTGTTGTTGTAGTAGTAGTAGCAGTAGTAAAAGAAGTAGTAGTTGTAGTAGTAGTAGTAGTAGTAATAGCTGTAGTAATAGAAGTAGCAGTAGCAGTTGGATAAGTAGCAGTAGTGGCAATAGTAGTATCCGTAGTAGTAGTACGAGGAGGAGTAGTAGTAGCAGCAACAACAGTAGTGGTAGTAGCATTAGCAGTAGTTGTAGCATTAGTAGTAGTAGTAGTAGCAATTATTGCAGAAGAAGTAGTAGTAGTAGTTATTATTGTTATAGCAGAGGTATTAGTCGTAGTTGTACCAGTAGTATTTGTTGTTGTATTAGTAGCACTAGTAGTTGCAATAGTTGCAATAGTAGTATTAGTAGTAGTAGTAGTAGTAGAAGTAGCAGCAACCGTAGTTGTAGTAGTTGAAGCAATAGTAGTATTTGTTTAGCAACAGTAGCTATAGTTGCAGCAATAGTAGATATAGTAGTGGTTGTACTAGTAATTGTAGCAACAGTAGCCGCAATTGTAGCAGTCGAAGTAGTGGTAGCAGTGGTAGCAATTGCAGCTGTAGTAGCAATAGTAATAGTACTAGAGGTACTAGTAGTAGTAGTAGTAGTAGTAATAGTAGCGGAAGAAGTGGAAGTAGTAGTAGTAGTTGAAGAAGTAATAGTAGCAGAAGTAGTAGTTGTTGTTGTATTGTAGTGGTAGTAGTAGTAGTAATACTCGTAGCCACAGTAGCAGCAGTAGCAGCTGTAGTATTAGTTGGAATTGGAGTAGTAGTAGTAGAAGTGGTGTAGCAATAGTAAAAGTAGTAGAGGATGTTGTAGTAGTGGCAGTAGTAGTAGTAGCTGTAGTTATAGTATTTATAGTAGCAGTAGTAGCAGTAGTAGCATTCGAAGTAGTGGTAGCAGTATTTGAAGTAGTAGTAGTTGTTGTAGAAGTAATAGTAGTACTAGTATAAGTAATTGCAGTAACACTAGTAGTAGTAGTTGTAGCAGTAGCAGTATTTGTTGCTGGAGTAGTAGTAGCTATAGTAATAGTAGTCGGAGAAGTAGTAGTAATGTCAGTAGTAGTCATAACCGTAGTAGTAGTATTAGTAGTTGTAGCATCAGCTGTAGTAGTAGTAGTTGTTGTTGTTGTTGTAGTAGCAGATGTAGTGGAACTTGTAGTTGTAGTAGTTATTATTGTTGTAGGAGAGGTAGTAGTAGTAGTAGTGGCATTAGTATTTGTTGTTGTATTTGTAGCACTAATTGTAGCAGTAGTTATAATAGTAGTAGTAGTAGTAGTAGTCGTAGTAGTAGCAGTAGCAATAGTAGCAGCAGCAACAACAGTAATTGTCATAGTTGAAGCAGTAGTAGTATTTGTTGTAGCAACATTAACAATAGTAGTAGTTGTTGGAGTCGAAGTAGTGGTTGTAGTAGTTGCAGTAGTTATCGTAGTAGCAGTTGTAGTAGTACTATTACTAGCAGTAGTGGTTGTAGCAACAGTAGTATTAGTTGGTGTAGCATTAGTAGTGGTAGTTGTAGTAGTAGCAGTAGTAAAAGTAGTAGAGGAAGTAATAGTAGTGGTAGTAGTAGTACTTGTAGTAGCAGTAGTAGCAGTAGTAATCATAGTAGTAGTACTAGTAGTAGTATTAGTAGTAGTACTTGTAGTAGCAGTAGTAAAAGTAGTAGAGGAAGTAATAGTAGTGGCAGTAGTAGTTGTAATCGTAGTAGTAGTACTAGTAGTAGTATTATTAGTAGTACTTGTAGTAGTAGTAGTAGCAGCTGTAGCAGTTGAAGTAGTGGTAGCAGTCTTTGTAATAGTAGTAATAGTAGCAGAAATAATAGTAGTAGTAGTACTACTACTAGTAGTAGTCAAAGTAGTAATACTAGTCATTGCGGTAGTAGCAGCAGCAGCTATAGTATTAATTGGAGTAACAGTTGCAGTAGTAGTAGTAGTCGCAGTAGTAAGAGTAGTAGTAGTAGTAGTAGTAGTAGCAGTAGTAGTAGTAAGAATAGCAGTAGTTGTAGCAGTTATAGTAGTAGTAGTAGCAGCAACAGTTGTTGTAGTAGTAGCAGTAGTAGCTGCAACAGCAGTAGTAGTAGCAGAAGTAGTAGTGGTAGTAGTTGTAAGAGAAGTAGTAGTAGTAACAGTTGTAGTTGTAGTAGTTGTAGTTTCAGTTGTAGTAGTAGGAGCAGTACTACTGGTAATAGTAGTAGTAGTAGTATTAGTAATACGAGGAGGTGGAGTTGTAGCAGTAATACTAGACATAGTAGTGGTAGTAGTAGTATTAGGAGTAGTAGTAGTAACCGTAATAGTACTAGTGGTAGTAGTAATAGTAGTAGTAGGAGTAGTAGTTATTCTAGTAGTAGTATTAGTAGTAGTAGTAGTTGCAGTCGTAGAAGTAATAATAGTAGTCATAGTAATCGTACTAGTAGTAGTAGAAGTAGTAGTTGTAGTAGAAGTCGTAGTAGTAGTAGTAGCAATAGCAGTTGTAGTAGCAGTAGTAGTAGTTGCAGTAGTAGTAGTAGTAGTAGTAGTAATTATTGTTGTAATAGTAGTAGTTGTTTTTGTTGAAGTAGAAGTAGTTGTTGTTGTTGTTGTAGTAGAAGGAGTAGGTATTGGTAGGAGTAGTAGAAGTAGTAGTAGTCATAGTAGTAGTAGTGTAGTAACAGTAGTAGTAGTAGTGGTAGTAGCATAAATAGTAGTTGTGGAAGTAGGCAGAGGAGTAGTAGTAGTAGTTGTTGTTGTGGTCGTAACAGCAACAGTAGTAGTAGTAGTAGTAGTGGTAGTAGTAATAGTAGTAGCAGTAGTTGCACTAGTAGTTTCAGTAGGAGTAGTACAAGTAGCAGTCAGAGTAGTCATAGTAGTCATAGCTGTTGTAATATTGGCAAAAGTAGTAGTTGTTGTAGTAGTAGTTGAAGTAGTAGTACTGGCAATATTAGTAGTTGTAGCAATAGCAGAAGTAGTAGTGGTAGTAGTCGGAGAAATTTTAGTTGCTGTAGTAGTAGCAGTTGTAGAATTATTTGTAGTAATAGTGGTAGTAGCAGGAGTAGTGGTGGTTTTAGTAGTAGTAGTTCTAGTAGTAGCGAAGTAACAGTTGTAGTCGTAGTAGTAGTAGTAGAGGTATTAGTAGAAATAGTAGTTGCAAAAGTAGCAGTAGTGGTAGTAGTAGTAGTTGTAGTAGTAGCTACAGCAGCAGTAGTTGTGTTAGTAGAGGTAGTGCCGCTACATCTATTAGTATTACTACTACTACTACTACTATTACTGCTACTACTAGTACTACTACCACTGCTACTACAACAACTACTTCTAGTTCTATTACTACTTCTACTACTATTGTTGCTACTGCTACTACCGCTATGACTACTACTACTACTGCTACAATTACTACGGTTACTACTGCTACTACTGCTATCACTTTTTTGACTGCCGCTACAACTACTACTGATACAACAACTACTGCTACTACTGCTATCACTTCTTCAACTGCCACTAAAACTACTACTGCTACTACTATTACTTCCACTACTACCAATACAACTGCTATTGTTGCTACAATAACAACAACGACAACAACTACTACTACTACAGATACAACTGTTACTATTGCTACACAACAACTACTACTATAAATACTAGTACCACTACTCCTATGGCTACCACTATTGCTACAACTATAGCTACTGCAACTGCTACCAGTGCTACTACTACTAGTTCAACCACAACTAATGTTGCTACTACCGCTGCTACTATGAATATTACCACTAGAACTTCTACTACTTCTGCTACTACTATTACTGCTGCTACAACCACGACTACTACTGCAACTACTACTCCTTCTAATACTTCTATTGCTAGTACGATAATTAATACTACAATAACTACTACTAATACTACTTCGTCTGCTACAACTATTACAGCTACTACTATTATTGTTGCTGCTACTAATATTGCTACGACTGCTACTCTGCTACTTCAGCTACTGCGGCTACTACTGTTACAACTGCCACCACTACTACAACTGCTATATTTGCTACTAATCCGACTACTATTACCACTATAACTGGTACTTCTGCTACTGCTGCTACTGATGCTACCACTACTGCTACTACTTCTACTTCTGCTATAACTACTGCTACTTCTGCCACTAATACTGCTAGTACTGCTATTGCTATAAGTACTAGTACTACGACAACCACTTCTTCTAGTACTTCTACTACTACTACTACTAATACTATAGCTACTTATACTCCTACTACAACAACAACAACAACAACAACTACTACTACTACTTCTACTCTTATTGCTGCTACCACTATTACAACAACTACTACTCCTACAATGACTACTACTTCTACTACTACTATTACTACTACTATGACTACTACTACTACTCCTCCTTCTCCTACTCCTCTGCCTAGTAGTAGTAGTAGTAGTAGCAATAGTAATAGCAGAAGTGGTAGTAGTACAAGTAGTAGCTGTAGAAGTAGTATTAGGAGGAGTAGTAGTTGTTATTGTAATAGTAATAGTTGTAACAGTAGTAATACTAGTAGTAGTTGTAGTAGTAGCAGTAGTAGTATGAATAGCAGCAGCAGTGGTAGTAGTTGTAATAGTGGTACTAGTAGGAGTTTTGGTAGTAGTAATAGTATTAGTAGTAGGAGTTATAGTAGCAGTTGCAATAGTAGTTGTAGTTGAAGTAGAAGTATTAGGAGTAGAAGTAGTAGTAGTTAGACTAGTAGAAGTAGTAGTAGCGATAGTATTAGTGGTAGAAGTAGTGGTAGTACTAGTAACAGTCATACTAGTCGTACTAGTAATAATAGTAGCAATCATAGTCGTACCAGCAGCAGTAACAGTAGTACTTGTAGTCAAAGTAGTAGTATTAGTAGTAGTAGTAGTAGTAGTAGTAGTAGTACTAATACTAGTAGTAGTAGTAGTAGTAGTAATACTAGTAGCAATTGTAGTAGTAGCAGTAGCAGTGGAAGTTGTACTAGTTGTAGTAGTTGTTGTTGTTATTGTTGTTGTCGTAATAGTAGTAGTAGTCAAAGTAATAGTATTAGTAGTTGTTGTAGTGGTAAAATTAGTAGTAGTAGTAGTTGTTGTAGTAGAAGTAGTAGGAGCATTATTAGTAGTAATGGTTGTAGTAATACTTGGGATAGCTGTAGCAGCAGCAACAGCATTCGTAGTAGTAGTATTAGCAGTAGTGGTTGTAGTAGCAACAGGAATAGTAGTAATAGTAGGAGGAGGAGCAGCAGTAGTAGTAGTAGTAGGAGAAGTCATAGTAGTAGTAGTAGTAGGATTATCAAGATTAGCAATAGTATAGGTAGTTCTAATAGCAGCAGCAGTAGTAGTCGTTATTCTTATTATAGAAGTAATAGTCGCAAGGTAGTTGTTGTCCTAGTAGTAGTAGTAGGTCAAGTAGTGGTAGTAGTGGTAGTAGAAGAAGAAGAAGCTGTAGTTGTAGCAGCAGTAGTAGAAGTAGTAGAAGGAGGAGTGGTAGTTGTAGTGGTAGTGGTAGTAGTTGTCGCTGTTGTTGCAATAGTGATAGTAGTTGTAGCAGTAGTAGCAGTAGTAATAATAGAAGTAGCAGACATAGAAGTAGTAGTTGGAGTTGCTGTAGTAGTTGTAGGAGTAGTAGAAGTTGTAGTTGTAGTTTTAGTCGTAGTAGTAGGAGTAGCAGTAGGAGCATAAGTAATAGTAGCAGTAGTAGTAGCAGTAGTAGTTATAGTAGCAGTAGTAGTCATAAAAGTAGTTGCTGTAACTATAGCAGTAATAGTAGTTGTAGTGGTAGGAGTTGTAGTTGTCGCAAAAAGAGTTATTATAGTAGTTGTCATAATAGTTATAGCTATAGTATTAGAAATAGTAGTAGTAGGAGAAGTAGCAATAGTAGTCATGATAATAGTAGTAGTAGTAGTCGTAGTAGTAGTATTATTATTAGTTGTTGTTGTTGTAGTTGTAGTTGTTATGGTAGAAGTAGTAATTGTAGTAGCAATAGTAGTAGCAGTAGTAGTAGTTATAGTAGTCATAGTAGTAGTTGTAATTGTTGTTGATGTTGTGGTAGTAGAAGTACTAGTCCTAGTATTAATAGTAGTAGTAGTAGTAGTAGTAGTTTTAGTAGTAGTAGTAGTAGTAGGAGTAGTAGTAGTGAGAGTAGTAGTTGGCAAAATAGTAGTAATAGTAATAGTAGTAGTAGCAAAAGTTGCAATAGTAATAGTAGTAGTAGTAGTAGTAGCAGTAGTATTAATAGTAGCAATAAGAGTAGTAACTGTAATTGTAGTAGTAGTAGTAGTAATAATTGTTGTGGTAGTAGGAGTTGTAGTAGAAGTAGTAGTAGTAATAGTAGCTATTGTAGGAGTATTAGGAGTACTAGCAGTAGTAGTAATAGTAGTAGTTGTAGAAGTAGTAATTGTAGTAGGAGTAAAAGTAGTTGTAGTAGTTATAGTAGTGGTAGTTGAAGTTGAAGTAGTAGTAGCAGAAGTGGTAGTAGTAGTAGTTGCTATGATAGTAGTAGCCGTAGCTGTAGCAGCAGTACTAGTAGTAGGAGTAGTAGTTATTGTTGTCATTGTTGTAGTAGTAGTTGTTGTAGTTGTAGTATTAGTAGTAGTGTTTGATGTTGTTGTTGCAGTAGCAGTAGTAGTAGTAATAGTAGTAGTAGTAGGAGTAGACCAGCATCAGCAACTGTAGTAATAGTAATAGTAGGAGTAGTAGTAGAAGTAGACCAGCATCAGCAACTATAGTAGTAGTTGTAGTGGTAGTAGAGATAGTTGCAGCTGCAATTGTAGTATTAGTAGTAGCAACAGTAACAAAAGTAGTAGTACGAGTATTAGTAGTTGTAGTAGTTATAGTTGCAGTAGTAGTAGTAGTAGTAGTTGCAATAAAATTAGCCATAGTAGTATTGGCTGTAGTAGTAGCAATCATAGTAGTAGTACTAGTAGTAGTAGGAGAAATAGTGGTAGTAGTAGTAGGAGTAGTAGTAGCAGTAGTAGTAAGAGTAGTAGCAATTGCCATATTAGTAGTCATAGCAGTAGGAGTAGTAGTAGTAGCAGTTGCAGCATTAGTAGCAGTAGCAGTAGCAGTAATAGTGGTATTAGTAATAGTAATAGTTGTTGCGCAAGTAGCAATAGTAGTAGTAGTAGAACTAGAAGTAGTAGTTGAAGTTGCAGTACTAGTACTTGTAGTAGTTGTAGTAGTAGTAGTAGTCATAGTAATAATCATAGAAGTAGCTGGATTTGTAGTAGGGGCAGTCGTATTAGTAGTAGAAGCTATAGTAGTAATAGTAGTTGCACTAGTAGTAGTATTAGTTGTAGTAGTAGTAGTAGAAGTAGTAGTAGTAGTAACAGTAGTAGTAGTAGTAGTAGTAGTTATAGTGTTGGAAGCAACTGTAGTAGTAGGTGTAGTTAAAGTAGTAGTAGTGCTTGTAGTAGCAGTACTAATAGTTGCCCTTTTTGCAGTAGTGGCAGTAGTAGTTATTGTAATAGTCATAGTAGTAATATTAGCAGTAGTAGTGATAGTTGTTGTTGTAGAAGCAGTAGCAGTAGCAGTAGTAGTTGTAGTAGTAGCAGAAGCAGCAGTAGTAGTAGAAGTTGTAGTAGTAGTATTAGTAGTAGCAGTAGTAGTAGCAGAGGTAGTAGTAGTAGTAGTAGTAGTAGCAGTAGTTGTAGGAGTAGTTGCTGCTGCAGCAGCAGCAGCAATAGTAGTAGTATAGTGGTAGTAGTAGTAATAATAGTATTAGTAGTAATGGTAGTAGAACTAGTACAGTAGTAGTTGGAGCAGTAGTAGTTGCTATATGAGTGGTAGTAGCAATAGCAGTAGTAGTAGTTGTAGCAGTCATAGTAGTCGTTGTAGTCATAGTGGTAGTTGTAGTTGTAGTTGTAGTAGTAGTAGTAGTAGTAGAAGTATTTGTTGTGTTATTGTTATTATTATTATTATTAGTTGTTGTTGTTTTACTAGTACTAGTAGTCGGAGTACTTGTTGTTGTAGGGATAAGTAGTTGTAGTAGTAGTAGTAGTCATATTAGTAGTAGCTGTAGCAGTAGTAGTTGTTGTTGTAGTAGCACTAGAAGCAATAGCAGTACTAATAGAAGTATTAATAGTAGTAGTAGTAGTACTACTACTACTAACAGTAATAGTAGTAGAAGTATTCGTAGTAGTAGTACAAGTAGTACTAGGACTAGTAATAGGAGTAGGAGTAGCAATAGTAGTAATAGTAATAGTAGTAGTACGAGTAGACGGAGTAGTAGCTGTGTTAGTAGTAGTACTAGCAGTAGGGGTAGTTGTAGGAGTTGTAATTGGACTACGAGAAGCAGTAGTAATAGTAGTAGTAATAGTAGTAGTAGTAATAGTGGAATACCAGTAGTAATAATCGTAGTAGTAGTAGTTCGAGCAGTAGTAGTAGAAGTAGGGGTAGTTGTAGGAGCTACAGTAGAAGTAGTAGTAGTGGCAGTAGTAATAGTAATAGTAGTAGTTGTAGTAATAGCAGTAGTAGTTGCAGTAGTAGTGGTAGTAACTGTAGGAGGAGTAGTAGTAGTAATAGTAGTTGTTGTTGTAATATTGGTAGCAGTAATAGTAGAAGTAGTTGTCGTAGTATTAGTTATAGTAGTAGTGGTAGTAGTAGTATTAGTAGTAGTAGCAGCAGTAGTAGTAGGAGTACTAGTAGAAGCATTAGTAGTAGCTGTAGCAGTAGTTGCAGTTGTAGTAGTAGTTGTAACATTAGTTAAAATAGTAGAAGGTTGGTGGTAGCTACAACTACTGCTATTACTGCTATTACAACAACTACTTGGACTAGTACAACCAGTAATATTACTGCTACTTCTGCAACTACTTTTGTTGTTGTTGCTAGCAGTAGTAGTAGTAGTACAACTACCACAACAACTACTATTGCTACCATTCCTACTCAAACTCCTAGTGCTACTACTACTCCTACAACAACTACTACTACAACTACTCCTACTCCTACTACTACAACTACTGCTTCTACAACTTCAACTACTCCTGCTCCAACTCCTACTACGGCTTCTACACCCACTACTGCTGCAACAACTACTACTAATATTACTATAACCACTACTACCACTACCACTAAGATTATAACTACTATGGCTACTGCTACTACTGCTGCTACTACTACTACTACGATAACTATTACTACTGCTACTGCTGCTACTACTACTATTACTACTACAACCACAACAACTGCTACTACTCCTACTACACCTACCACTATTACTACTACTACTGCAACTACTACTAATATGACTAATACTATTCCTACACTTACTCCTACTACAGATAATACTACTACTAATATGACTACTACTGCTACTGCTATAATAATAACTACTGCAACTACTCTTACCATTACTACTACTAATACGATAACTACTACTACTTCTACTATTACGATTACTCTACTACTATGACTACTACCACTATTACTACTATTACGACTAGTAGTAGTAGCAATTGTCGTAGTAGTCAAATTAGCAGCAGTAGTAGTACTACTAGTAGTAGTGATAGTAGTAGCAGAAGTAGAAATAGCAATAATAATAGTAGTAGTAGAAGTAGTTGTAGTTATAGTAGTAGTAGTAGTAGTAGTAGTAGTCGTAGTAGCAGTAGTAGTGGTAATAGTTGTAGAAGTAGTAGTGGAGGTAATAGTGGTAGTAGTAGTAATAGAGTTATTAATAACAATAGTAGTAGTAGTAGTCATAGTAGTAGCAGCAAAAATAGTAGTAGTAGTAATCATAATAGTAGTAGTAGCAGGAGTAGTAGTAGTAGTAGCAACAGTAGGAGAAGTAGTAGTAGTAATAGTAGTGGTAGTGCTAGTAGTAGTAGCAGTAGTAAATGCGGTAGTACTAGTAGTCATAGTGGAAGTAGTAGAAGGTAGAGGAGGAGGAGGAGGAGGAGGAGCAATAGTAGTAGTAGTAACTATGGTAGTAGTAATAGTAGAAGAGGTAGTAGTAGTAGTAGTAGCAGTAGAAGTAATAGCAGTAGCTGCAGTGGTAGCAGTAGTGCTAGTAGTAGTTGCTGTAATAGTAGTGCAGTACTAGTAGCAGCAGGAGGAGGAGGTGTAGTAGTAGTAGTTGTTGTAGTACTAGTAGTAGTAGTAGCAGTAGTGATAGTTGTAATAGTAGTCGGAGTAGCACTAGTAGGAATAGTAGTAGTAGCAGTAGTTGTAGTAGTAATAGTAGTAGCAAAAGTAGCTGTAGTAGTCATAGTAGTAGTGGAAGTAATAGTAGTAATAGTCGTAGTAGTAATAGAAGTAATAGCAATAATAGCACTAATAGCAGATGCAGCTATAGTAGTCGTAGTTGTAGTAGCAATAATAGAAGTAGTATTAGTAGTTGTAGGAGTACTAGTTATTATAGCAGTAGTACTAGTAATAATAATAGTAGTAGTAGTAATAGGAGTGGTGGTAGTAGTAGTAGCAGTAGTAGTTGCAGTTGCTGTAGCAATAGTAGTACTATTAGTAGTTGTAGTAGTAGTAGTGGTAGTAGTTGTAGTAGTTGCCATAGTAGAAGTAGTAGTATTAGTAGTACTAGTAGTAGAATCAGTAGCCGTAGCAGAAGTAGTAGAACCAGAAGTCGTACTTGTAGCAGTAGAAGTTATAGTAGGGGTAGTAGAAGTAGTAGTTGTACTTGTAGTAGTAGTAGTAGTAGTAGTAGTAGTAGTAGTATTAGTAGTAGTAGTATTAGTAGTGGTAGTGGTAGTAGAAGTAGTAGTAGTTGTTGTAGTAGGAGTGGTAGAAGTAGTTGTAGCCTTATTAGTAGGAGTAGTATCAGGCGTAGTAGTGGTAGTGGTAGAAGTAGTAGTAGAAGTAGGAGGCGTAGTAGTAAGAGTTGCAAATCAAAGTAATAGCAGCACTAGTAGTAATAATAGATGTAGTAGTAGTCGGAGGAGTAGTAGTAGTTGTTCTAGCAGTAACAGTTGCAGTAGCAGTAGTAGAAATAGTTGGAGTAGTAATAGTAGTAGTACTAGTAGTAACAGTAATACCAGGAGTGCTAGCAATAGTAATTTTTGTTGTAGTAGTAGTGGTAGTAGTAGCAATCAAAGCAGTTCCAATAGCAGTAGTAGTAATAATAGTAGTAGTAGTAATCATAGTTGATGTAGTAGCAGTAGTGGTAATAGTAGATATAGTAGTAGTAATAGTAGTAGTAGTAGAAGTAGTACTAATGGTAGTAGTAGTAGTAGTCTTGGTAGTAGTTGTAGTAACAATATTAGTAGTAGTAGTAGAAGATGTAGTGGTAGTGGTAGCCATAGTTGTAGTACAAGTGGTAGTAGTTGTAATAGTGGTAGTGGTAGTAGAAGTTGTAGTTGTAATAGTTGTAGTGGTAGTAGTAGAAGTAGTAGTAGGAATAGTAGAAAAAGGAGTTGTTGCTGTAGCAGTTGGAGTAGTTGTAGTGGTAGTAGTAGTAGAAGTCATAGTATCAGTGGTAGTACTAGTAGTAGTGACTGTATTAGCAGTAGTACTAGCAGTAGTGTTGTAGCACTAGTGTAGATGTAGTAGCGGTAGTTATAGTAGTCGAGCCAGTAGTAGTAGTTGTTACAGTAGTAATAGTAGTAGTAGTAGTAGTAGCATTAGTAGTAGGAGTAATAGTAGTAGTAGTAGTAGTAGTAGTAGTAGTGCTAGCAATAGAAGTAACAGAAGTGGCAGCTCTAGTAGTAGTAGTAGTAGTAATAGTAGTAGTAGTAGTAGTTGTTGTTGTTCTTGTAGCAGTAGTAGTAGTAGTTGTTGTTGTTGTTGTAGTAGTAGTAGTAGTAGTAGTAGTAGTAGTAGTAGTAGTAATGATAATAGTAGCATAGCAGAAGTAGTAGTAAAAATAGTGGGAGTAGTAGTAGTAGCAGTAGAAGTAGTGGTAGTTGCAATAGTAATAGCAATAGTAGTAGTATTGGCGGTTGTAGTTGTTGTAGTAGTAGTAGTACTAGGAAGTAGTACGAGTTGAAGTTGCAGTAGCAGTAACAGTAGTAGAAGTAGTTATATCATAAGTAGCTGTAGTAGTAGTAGTAGTAGTTATACTTGTAGTAGTAGTTGCCGTAGTAGTAGTAGTTGTAGCAGTTGTAGTACAAAAACTGCAGTTGTAGTCTAAGTAGTTCCAGTAGTAGTAGTTTAGTAGTAGTAAGTAATAGGGGTAGGGGTAGTAGTAGTAGCTGTAGCACTAGTAGAAGTAGGAGTAGGAGTAGTAGGAGGAGGAGGAGGAGTAGGAGTAGGAGTAGGAGTAGGAGTAGCAACGATAATAGTACTAGTAGAAGCAGTCATTGATGTAGTAGTATTAGTAGCGGAAGAAGTAGTAGTACTAGTACTAGGTGTTTGTAGCTGTTGTAGTAGTAAGAGTAGTAGTACTAAGCGTGGCAGTAGTAGTAGGAGTAGTAGTCGTCGTAGTTGTAGTTGTGGTAGTAGGAGTAGTAGTAGTAGTAGTAGAAGTAGTCGTAGTAGCATTAGTAGCATTAGTAGTTGTTGTAGTAGCAATGCAATTTGTAGTACTAGAAGTCATACAAATAGTAGTAGTAGCAGTATTAGTAGTAGTATTAGTAGAGCAGTAGTAGTTATACTAATAGTGGTAGAGGTAGTAGAAGTAGAAGTAGTTGTTGTAGTAGTATGAGTGGTAGTTGTAGTAATATTAGTAGCAATAGTAGTGGTAGTAGTTGTTATACTCGTAGGTGTAGTTATAGGAGAAGCAGCAGTAGCTGTAGTACTAGTAAGACTAGTAGGAGTAGTAGTGGTAGTGGAAGTAGTAGTAGTGGTAGTAGTACTAGTGGTCATGGTAGTAATAGGAGCAGGATTAGTAGTAGTAGTAGCAGTAGTAGTTGTAATAGTAGTTTTAGTAGTAATAGCTGTGGTAATAGGAGTAGTAGTAGTAGTAGACGGAGGGCTACCAATATTAGGGGTAGTGGTAGGTGTAGTAGCAGTTGTTGTTCAAGTAGTAGTAGTAGTAGTAGAAGTATTAGTAGTAGTAGTATTAGTAGAACTAGCTATAGCAGTTACAGTAGTAGTGGCAGTAGTAGTAGAAATAGTTGTTGTTGTAGTATTAGTAGTGGGAGTTGCTGCAATAGCAGTAGTAGAAGTAGTAGTCGTAGTAGTAGCGGTAGTAGTGGAAGTAGTAGTAGCAGTAGTAGTGGTTGTACTAGTAGTGATAGTGTAAGTAGTAGTAGTAGTAGTAGTTCCAGTAGTAGTAATGGTAGTAGCGGTAATAGTGGTAGTAGTAGTAATAGTAGTAGTAGTAGTAGTAATCGTAGTAGTAGTAATAGCAATAGTAGTAGTAGTAGCAGTCGAAGCAACAACAGCAGTAGTCGTGATAGTAGTTGTAGAAGGAGCAGTAGTTGTATTAGCAATAGTAGTTGTAGTAGTAGTCATAGTAGTAGTAGTGGTGGTGCAAGTAGTGGTTGTTATAGTCGGAGTAGCAGCAACAGCCGCATTAGTAGTACTAGTAGTAGAATTAGTAGTGGGTGTGTTAACAAGAGTAGTTGTAGTTGAAGTACTAGTAGAAGTAGTAGTAGTTGTATTAGTTGTAGTGGTAGTAGTAGTAATAGTAGTAGCTATTGTTGTTGTTGTGATTGTTCAAGTTGTTGTAGTAGTAGTAGTAGTAGAAGTAGAAGTAGTAGTAGTCAGATTATTTAGAGTGGTAGTAGTTGTAGTTGTAGTAGCAGTAGCAGTAGCAGCATAGTAGTTGTCATAGTAGTAGTAGGAGTGGTAGTGGTAGTAATAGTTGTAGTAGTAGTAGCAGTAGTAAGGGTAGTAGCAATAGTAGTAGTAGCATCATCAGCATCCGTAGTAGTAATAATCGCAATAGAAAAAGGATTATGAGTAGTAGCTGTGATATAAGGAGGGGAACTAGTAGTAGTAGTACCAATAGCAGTAGCAGTAGTAGTAGTTTTAGTAGTACTAGTTGTAGTAGTAGCAGTACAGCTAGCAACAACAGCAGCAGCAGCAACAGTAGTAGCACCAGTTGTAGTAAAAGCTGCCGCAACAATAGTAGCAGTAGTTGTTGTAGTAGCTGTAGCTGCAGCAGCAGCAATAACGATGGTAGTAGTTGTTGTAGTAGTCAAAGGAGTAGCTGTAGTAATAGAAGTAGAAGTTGTAGTAGTTGTCGCAGCAGGAGTAGTAGTAGTACTAGTAGTAGTTGTTGTTGTTGTTGTAATAGGAGTAGTAGAAGTAGTTGTTGTTGTAGAAGTCGCCGGAGTTGTCATAGGAGCTGCTGTAGTAATATTAGGAGTTGGAGTAGTAGTAGTAGAAATAGTAGAAGTTGTAGTAGTAGTAGTGGTAGTCGTATTAGTGGGTGTAGTAGCAGTAGTAGTGGTGGTTGTATTCATGGGTATAGTTGTAGAGATAGTTGTGGTAGTAGTAGTAGTAATAGTAAAAGTAGTAGTAGTAGTAGTATAAGTAGTAGTAGTTGTTGTAGTAGTTGTAGGTGTAGGAGTAGTAGTTGTAGTAGTAGTAGTAGTAGTAGTAGCAGTAATAGAAGTAATTCTAGTTGTAGTAGTAATAGTAGTAGTATTTGGTATGGTAGTCATAGTAGCAGTAGCAGTAGTAGTAGAAGTAGTATCAATAGTGGGAGTATTATGAGTGGTGGTGGTAGTAGTAGTAGTGGCAGCAGTAGTAGTAATAGTAGTAGTAGTGGTAGTAGTAGCATTTGGAGTAGTTGAAGTAGTAGTATTAGAAGTGGTAGTAGTTATAGTAGTAGTAGTAGTTGTAGTTGCAATAGTAAAAATAGTAGGAGGAGTAGTAGTAGTAGCAGTCGTAGTAGTAGTAGTAATAACAGTAGTAGTACTTTTACTAGAAGTAGTAGTAGTGGTAGTAGTAGGAGTTGAAATAATAGTAGTAGTAATATTAAAACGAGTAGGAGTAGAAGTAGTAGAAGCATTAGCAGTAGTAGTGGTAGTAGTTTTAGCATGATTAGTAGAAGCAGTAATACTAGTTGTAGTAGTAATAATACAAGTAGTTGGAGTAGTAGTAGTAGTAGCAATCATTGTAGTAATAGTAGTAGCAATTGTAATAGTTAGCCGTAGAAGTAGTGGTAGAAGTCGTAGAAGTAGTAGTAGTAGTAGTAGTTATTGTAGTGGTAGTAGTAGTTGTAGTAGTCTTAGTTATAGTGGGAGTAGCAGTAATAATAGTACTTGTAGTTGTAGTAGCAGTCATAGTTGGAGAAGCAGCATCTGTATTAGTAGTAGTGTTAGGAGTAGTAGTAATAGTTGTAGTAGCAGTAGTCGGAGATGCAGTAATAGTAGTAGCCATGGTAGCTGTAGTAGTAATAGTAGGAGGAGCAGTAGTAGTAGTAGCTACACCACTACCAACTGTAGTAGTAGTAGTAGTAGCAGTCGCATTAGTAGTAGTATTAGTAGTAGTAATGGTGGTAGCAGTAATAGCAGTAGCAGTAGTCATAGTAGTAGCTCTAGTATTAGTAGCAACTATAGTAATAGTAGTAGCAGTAGTCATATTAGCAGTAGTAGCAGTAGTATGGGCAATAGATGTAATAGTATCAGTAGTAGCAGCAGCAGCCGTAAAAGTAGCAGTAGCAGCATCAGTAGCAGTAGTAGAAGTAGTAGTAGTAGTAGTAGCAGTAGTAGTTGTTGTTGTAGTTCGAGTAGTTGTTTTCATAGTAGGAGTAGTAGTTGGAGTAGTAGTAGTAATAGTAGAAGTAGTAGTAGTATTAGGAGTCATAGTAGCAGTAGTAGCAGTTGTAGTAGTACTAGTAGTAGTAGTAGCAGTAGCAGCAGTAGTAGTGGTACTAATAGTAGTAGTTGTAATAGTGGTAGAGGTAGTAGCAGCAACAACAGTAGTAGTAGTGGTAGTAGTAATAACAGTAGTAGTTGTCGTACTTGTAGCAGTAGTTCTGGTAGCAGTAGTGGTAGTAGCAGTAGTATTGGTAGTACTAGTAGTAGCGGCAACAGTAGTAGTAGTAGTAGTAGCAACAACAGTAGTAGTGGTAGTAGTAGCAATAGCAGTAGTAGTAACAGTTGTAGCAGTTGGAGAAGAAGTAGGTATACTAGTAGGATTATAAGTAGTTATAGTAATAGGTGTAGTGGTTGCAGCAACAGTAGCAGCTACAGCAAAAACAGTAGTAGTGTTAGCAATAACAGTAATAGTAGTTGTAGTAGTAGTTGCAGCAGTAGTAGTAGTATTAGCAGTAGTAGAAGCAGTATTAGTAGCAATAGTAGTAGTAGTAGTAGTAGTAATAGTAATAGTAGTACAAGGGGTATTAATAGTAGTAGTAGTAGTAACTATAGTAGTCGTAACAGCATTAGCAGCAGCAGCAGTAGTAATGCTAGTAACTGTAGTAACAGTAGTAGCAGCAGTTGTAGTAGTAGTAGCAGCATCTGCAATAGTAGTAGTAGTTGTTGTAGTAGTCATAGTTGTAGTAGGAGAAGCAGTACTAAGAGCAATGGTAGGCGGAGTAGCAGTAGGGGCAGCAGCAACAATAGCAGCAGTAGGTGTAGTAGTGGTGGCAGTATTAGTAGTAGTAGTAGTAGTAGTAGTCGCATTAGCAGTAGTATTATTATTATTAGTAGTAGTAGTAGTAGTAGTAGCTGCAGTAGTAGTAGAAGTTATAATTATAGTAGTAGTAGTAGCAAAAGTTCCAGTAGTAAAACTAGCACTAGTTGTAGTAGAAGTGGCAGTAATGGTAGTAGCAGTTGTGGTAGTAATAGTAGTTGTTGTCGTAGTAGTGGTAGTAGTAGCAGTAGTAGTAGCTGTTATTTTTACAGTCGTAACAATAGTGGCAGTAGTAGTTGTATTAGTTGTGGTTGTCACAGCAGTACTAGTAGTAGGAGGAGGACTAGTAGCAGTGGCAGTAGTAGCAGTAGTAGTAGTAGTAGTAATAGTAGTAGCAGTTGTAGTAGTAGGAGTGGTGGCAGCTCTTGCAACAGTAGGCAAGGTAGTGGAAGTAGTTGCACTAGTAGTGGTAGTGGGAGAAGTAGTAGTAGTAGTAGTAGTAGCAATAGTAGTAGTTGTAGAGTAGTAGTAGTAGTAACAGTAGTCGCAGTAGCAGTAGCATTTGTCATAGCAGTAGTAGTATTAGTAGTAGTAGTAGCAGCAGCAGTAGTAGCAGTAGTAGTAATAGTAAAAGAAGTAGTAGTTGGAGAAATAGTAGCAGTAGCTATAGTAGCAGAAGTAGTACTTGTGGTAGTAGCAACAGTAGCAGTAGTAGTAGTACTAGTAGCAGTAGTGGCAGTAGTAGCAGTAGTAGTGTAGTAGTAGCAGTTGCAGAAGTATCTGTAATACTTGTAGTAGCAATAGCAGCAGCAGCCGTAGTAGTAGTCGTAATAGTAGTAGCAATTATAGTATTAATAAGAGAAGAAGTTGTAGAAATGGTAGCTGTAGTAGCAGTTGTAGCAGAAGTTGTATTGGTCGAAGTCATAGATGTAGTAGCAAAAGTAGGAGTAGTTGTAGTAAAAGTAATTGTTGCAATAGTAGTAGTTGTAGTCATGGGGGTATGGGAAGTAATACTAGCTGTGGCAGCAGTAGCAGTAGCAGTTGTAGTATTAGTAGGAGTAGCAGTAGTTGTAGTAGCAGAAGTAGTGACAATAGTAATAATAATAGGAAAAGTAGCAGTCATAATTGTAGTAGTCCCAACAGTAACAATAGCAGCAGCAGTAGTAGCAATAGTTGGAGCATAAGTAGTAGAATTAGTAGCAGTAGTAGCAGTAGTAGCAATAGTAGTAGTATGAGCATTAATAGTAGCAATAGTAGTAGATGTATGAGTAGTGGTAGCAATTGTAGTAGCATTATTAGCTACAGTGGCTATATTTGTTGTGGTATAAGTAGTAGTACTAGTAGTAATAGTAGTACGTATTGCAATTGCAATAGTTGTAGTGGTAGTTGTAGCATTAGTAGTAGTAGAAGTAGTAGTAGTAGTAGTGGTAGTAGGAGTAGCAGTAGCAATACCAGTAATAGGACTAGTAGTAGTAGTAGCAGAAGCAGAAGTCGTAGACATACTAGTAGTAGTAGCCGTAGCAGGAGTAGTTATAGTAGCAGAAATAGTAGTAGTAGTATTATTATTAGTAGTACTGATAGTAGTAGCTTTTGAGGTAGCAGTAGTGCTAGTAGTAGTAGTTGTAGTAGTAGTGTAATAATAGTAGCAGAAGTAGTAGTAGTAGTAGTAGTGTTAGTAGTAGTAGTAGTAGCAGTAGTAGCAATGGTAGCAGTCGCACTTGTAGTAGAAGGACTAGTTGTAGCAATAGTAGCAGCAGTAGCAATAGCAGCAGTAATAGTCGTAGTAATAATAGTAGTAGTAGCAGTTGTTGTAGTAGTAGTAGCTACAGCAGTAGTAGTATTAGTGGTAGTAATAGTAGTAGCAAAAGTGGAAGTTGTTGTGATAATAGTAGTAGTAGAAGCAGTTGTAGTTATAGTAGTAGTAGTAGTAATAATCACAATAGTAGTAATCGTAATAGGAGTAGTAGTGGTGGTGGCGGTGGTAATCGCAGTACTACCAGTAGTAGTTGTTATAGTAGCAGCAACAGATGTAGTCGTAGTAGTAATCATAGTAGCAGTAGTTGTAGAAGTAGTAGTAGTAGTTGTTATTGTTGTAGTCATAGTATTAGCAGCAGTAGTAGTAATAGTAGTTATAGTTGTAGTAGTAGTAGTTGTAGCAAAGTAGTTGCAGTAATAGGAGAAGTAGCAGTAGTAGTAGTTTTGGAAGTAGTAGGTATAGTAATACTAGTAGCGGCAGTAGTAGTAGTAGAGGTAGTAGTAGTAGAAGTAGTAGTAGTAAATGTGGCAGTACTAGTAGTAGTAGTGGTCGTGGTAGTAGGTGGAGGTGGAGGAGGAGGAGCAGTAGCAGTAGCAGTTGTTGCAGTAGCAGTAATAGCAGTAGTAGTGTAGTAGTAGTAGTAGAAGTAGTAATAGTAGTAGTAGTAGTAGTAGTAGAAGTAGTAGTATTAGTGGTAGATGTAGTAGTAGGAGCAGTAGTAGTAGTAGTAGTAGTAGTAGGTGTAGCAATAGAAGTTGCAGCAATGGTAGCGGTAATGGAATAAGCCTTAGTAGTACTAGGTGTAGTAGTAGTAATAGTAGCGGTAGTAGTTGTAGCTACAGTTGTAGTAGAAGTTGTAGTAGTAGCAGCAGTAGTAATAGTATTAATAGTCGTAGTGGTAGTAGTAGTAGTAGTAGCAGTTATTCTTGTTGTTGTAGTAGTAGTAGTAATTGCGGTTGTAGTTATTGCAGTAGAAGTAGTAATAGTAGCAGTATTGGTAGTTTTAGAAGTATTAGTAGTAGTAGTAATGGGAGTAGTAGTTGAAATAGCAGTAGTTATTGTAGTAGTAGTGACAGTTCTACTAGTAGTAGTACTAGTAGTAGTAATAGTAGTAGTAGTAGTAAAAGTAGCGACAGTAATAATAACAGTAGTCGTAGTAGTAGTAGAAGTAGTAGTAGTTGGAGAAGTAGTAGTACTTACCAACAGAAGCAGGAGCGGTAGTAGCAGTTGTAGCAATAGGAAAAGAAGTAGGTGTAGTTGTATAAGAAGTAGGCATAGTAGTAGTAGTAGTAGTGGTAGTAGCAGCGGCAGCTGTAGTAGTATTAGTAGTTGTGGTAACAGTAGTAGTAGTAGCAACAGTAGCTGCATCAGTAGCAACCGCAGCAGCAGCAGTAGTAATAGTAGTAACTGTAGTAGTAGTATTAGTAGCAAGAGCAGGAATTGGTGTAGAAGTTGTAATAATGGTAGCAGTAGCAGAAGTGATAGTAGTAGTAGTAGGAGTAGGAGAAGTGGTTGGTGTAGGAATAGTTCTAGTAGTAGCACAAGTAGTATTACTACTACCACCACTACTGCTGCTACTGTTACTACTTCCATGACAACTGCTGCTATTTCTGCTACACTTCTGCAACAATTGCTACTGCTACTACTGCCACTACTATTACTTATACGACTGCTACTACAGCTACTACTGCTACTTCTACTACTACTATTACTACTACTACTGTAGCTACTACTTATACAGCTATAGCTACTACGAATTCTACTATTACTACAACTGCTAATACTAGTGATACTACAACAAATACTACTACTACTACAACTACTACTCCTCCCACAACAACAAAAACAACAACAACTACTACTATTGCTACTATTGCAACTACTATTACTTCTTCTATTATTACTACTACTACTAACACTTCTAATATAACCGCTACTTCTACTACCACTACTACTACTACTACTACTACTACTTCTACTACTACTATAACTTTTACTATTACAACTACAACCGCGACTGCTACTATTAAATACTACTACCAGTACTTTTACTACTACTATTACATCTACTACTTCTACAAATACTATGACTAGTACTTCTACCACTACGACTACTGCTAATACTTCTACTACTTCTCATACTAATAATATGACTACCATTACTATTATTTGTATTATTACTACTACTAGAACTACTACAACAACTACTACTAGTACTTTTATTACAACAACCACTACTTCTACGACTACTACTACTTCTACTACTACTAGTACTACAACTACAGTTTCTACTACTACTGCTGCTGCTGCGACTGCTACTAATACTACTATTACTACTACTACTAATATTGCTGCTGCTATAACTACGACTTCTACTACAACAACAACTACTGTTGCTTGGACTACTTCTACTACTACTACTACGATTGCTACAGCAGCTACTATTGCTTCTACTACTACTACTACTACTACTGTAGCTACAAGGACTGCTATTACTACTGCTACTACTGCTATGGCCATTAACACTACTACTTCTACTACTACTAGTACTACTTCTACTCCTGCTGCTGCTACTGCTGTTGCAGCTGCTGCTACAACATCTGCTACAACCACTACCACTTCTACTAGTTCTATTACTGCGGCTACTACTACTATACTGCTACTACTTCTTCTTCTTCTTCTACTACTACTACTACTACTATTGCTGCTATTGCTACTGCTGTAGCAACAACTTCTACTACGGGTACTACTACTACTACTACTGCTACTGCTACTGCTATTACGATTATTAATTCTACTATTCCTGCTACTGCTACTACTACTTCTACTGCTACTACTTCTACTACTACTACGACTACTGCTACCACAACTACTCCTACTACTACTGCGACTACTGCTACTGTTTTTTGTGCTACACCTCCTACTACAACAACAATTTCTACTATGGCTACTACTACTATTCCAACTATACTGCTTCTGCTTCAGTTATTTCTGCTACAAGAACAGCTTCTACTAATACTGGTAGTACTGCTATTACTTCCACTTCTGCTTCTATTAGTACTATTGCTTCTGCTACTACTGCTACTACAGCTATTAATACTACTATTGTAGATACAACAACTATGACTACAACTATGACTACTTCTATGACTACTATAATCACTTCTTCTACTATTGTTGCTGCTACTACTACTACTACTACTATTACAACTAATATTACTACTGCTGCTACTTCTGCTATTACCACTACAACTAGAACTACTACTACTACTACTACAACTACAATTACGACAACAACAACTACTACTACTTCTTTTCCCACAATAACTACTACTACACCTTCTTTCGACTACTGCAACTTTTGCTACAATAACTACTGCTACAACTACTATTGCTACTACTGCTATTGCTACTATTACTATCTCTACTACTGCTACAACTACTACCTGCTACTACTATAACAACTACTGCTACTACTGCTGCTGCTACTCATACTACCCCCACTACTACTACTACTACTACTACTACTACTACTATTACTACTACGGCTTATGTCACTACTACTACTGCTGCTGCTGCTATTGTGACTACCACAGCTAATAATACTACTACTACTACTTTAACTACTACTAATTCTACTCATACTGCCACTGCTGCTACTACTACTAATACTACTACTATTGCTAATATTACAGTAACTACTACTACAGCTGCTGATACTACTACTAATGCAACTACTACTACAACTGTTGCTACTAGTGCTAATACGACTACATTTGCTACGATTACTGGTTCTACTACTACAACTACTGTTGCTGCTGCTCGTACAACTACCACTACTGTTGCTGCTCTTGTAACAACTACTACTGCTACTACTACAACAACCGCTACTACTACTACTAAGAGTATTACTACTACTACTGCTACAACAACTTCTTCTGCTACTACTACTAGTACTACTACTATAGCTACTGCTACTACTGCTACTACATGGGCTACTACTACTACTACTACTACTGATGCTATTGCTGCTACTACTACTTTTTGTATGACTTACAACAACTACTATTGCTACTACTGTCACTACAGCAACTACTAGTACTACTTATGTAACTACTACCACTACTACTGCTGCTACCAGCACTACTACTACTGCTACTACTACTACTACTACTATTACTACTACTACTACTACTACTACAATATCGACTATTATAGCTTCTACTACTACTACAGCTGCTACTCCTGTTACTACTACAACTACTACTACTACTGCCACTACTACTACTACTAAAACTTCTCTTACTACTATTACTATTACTGCTACTATTTATACTGCTACTACTTCAACTACTACTACTACTATTGCTGCTGCTACTACTTCTACTACTACTATGATTACTGCTACTACAACTACTGCTACTGCTACTACTACAACAACAACAATTACTACTACTACGATTACAACAACTACTGCTGCTGATGCTACAACAACAACAACAACTACTACTACTACTCCTACCACTACAACAGCGGGTACTACTCTTCTACTACTACCACTGCTGCTGCTACTACTACTTCTACTGCTACTACTACAACTACTGCTACTACTACTACAACTGCTACTGCTATTACTGCTTTTTTTACTTCACTTCTACTACAACAATACAACTAAAACCACTACTTCTCCTACAAGTACAACTATTACTGTGAATAATACTACTACTGCAACTACTACCATTGCTAAAACTTCTCCTATTACTATATTACTAAAACTTTTCCTACTACTACCACTACTACTACTACTACTATTGCTACTACTAGTACTTCAAATACTACTACTACTATTACTAATACTTCTACTATTACTACTGCTAGGACTACTTCTACTACTTCGACTGCTACTTCTACCACTCCAATTTCTACCACTACTACTAGTACTACTACTCCTACTAGTACTACTATTACATCTACTACTACTACTACTACAACTGCTACAACTACTACAACATCTACAACTATTACTCCTACTACAACCACTACTACTAATACTACTACAACAACAACAACAACAACAACAACTACTACTACTACTACTTGTGCTCCTACTACTGCTGCTACTTCTACTGCTACTACTTCTGCTCCTCATACTACTACTACTAGAACTACAACTATTACGACTACCACTACGATTACTACTACTACTACGGCTACTACTTCTACTACTCCTAGTACTACTACAACAACTACTACAACTACTATTTTGACTCTTGCTACAACTGCTACTACTACAACTACTACCACTAGTACTACTACTACTCTTACTACTTCTACTACTATAACTACTACTACTCCAACTGCTGCTCCTACTACTACACTTACTTCCATTTCTGCTACTACTACTATTACTATTACTATTACTGCTACTACAAATACTGCTGTTGGTACTCCAGCTACTGCCACTGTTACTAGTACTACTAGCACTAATACTACTGTAGTTGCTGCTACTACTACTGCTACTATTACTGCTACTACTACTACTATTACCACCATTCCTACTCCTACAACTACTCTGATTAACTACTACTACTACAACTATTGCTACTACAACT
Source organism: Trichopus zeylanicus subsp. travancoricus (assembly GCA_005019695.1). Taxonomy (NCBI): domain Eukaryota; kingdom Viridiplantae; phylum Streptophyta; class Magnoliopsida; order Dioscoreales; family Dioscoreaceae; genus Trichopus; species Trichopus zeylanicus. The sequence goes on along the minus strand of RXID01017791.1, from coordinate 47,428 downwards.
ACTATTACTTAAACTACTACTGCTACTACTACTACTACTACTACAGTTGCTACTACTACTACTATTACGCAAACTACTGCTACTACTACTCCTATTCCTACTATTACAACTACTACCACTACTATTACAATAACTACTAATACTACTACCACTGCTGCTACTGCTGTTACTTGTACTACTACTATTACCACTACTACTACAACGATTGCTGATGCTGCTGCTACTACAAATGCTAGTACTACTACTACTGCTGCTGCTACCACTAGTGCTCCAACTACTACCACAACTACTACTTCCACTACAACTGCTACTCATACTACTGCTACTACCACTACTACTACTATTACTACTACCACTATGATTACTACTTCTACTACGACTACTACTACTACTAACACTACTCCTACTACTATTACTACAACAAAAACAACAACAACTACTACTCCTACTTCTACTGCTACTCCTACAGCTACTTCTATTACTAAAACAAATGTTACTACTACTACTATTACTACTACTGCTACTACTACTCTTACTACTACTACTACTACTACTAGAACAACAACTACTACTACTCTCACTACTACTACTACTATAACAACTACTCCTCGTACTGCTACTCCTACTCCTAAAGTTACTTCTCTTACTGCTATTACTACTGCTACTACTACTATTACTACAAGTACTACTACCACAGCTGCTGTTACTAGTACTGCTACCGCTACTACTACTGCTACTACAGTTGTTGCTACTGCTACTATTATTGCAACTACTCCTATCACTACTACTACTCGTACTGCTACTCCTAGTCCTACACCTACTCCAATTAACTACTACTATAACTGCTACTATTGCTACTACTATTACTGCTTCTCCTCCGACTACTACTCTTACTACCACTACTACTACTGCTGCTGCTGCTTCTACTACTACTCTTGCTACTATTACTCATACTACAATGACTCCTAGTACTACTACTTCTATTCCTACTTCTACAACTACTGCACCTATTATTAGTAAAACTACTAATAATACTACTGTTGTTGCTGTTGTTACAATAACTACTACTATTACAACTACTATACTACGACTACCGCTACTGCTGTTGCAACTGCAATAACTACTACTGCTACTACTACTATTACCACTAGTGCTCCCACTACTACCACAACTCCTTCTTCTTCAACTACAGCAACTACTAATACTACTGCTACTCCCAGTACTATTACTACCACTACTGCTATAGCTACTGCTACCACTACTACTATTACTAAAACAAATGCTACTACTGCTACTATTACTACTACGACGACTACTACTCTTACTACTACTGCTACCACAACAACTATTGCTACTACAACAACTACTGCTACTACTGCTACTACTCTTACTACTAGTAATACTGCATCAACTACTACTCCTACTGCTATTCCTACTCCTACACTTACTTGTATTACTCCTATTACTACTACTACTAATATTACTACTTCAACTACTACTACTATGGTTGCTACTGCTGCTGCTGCTACAGTTACTAGTACTACTGCTGCTGCTGCTGCTGCTACAATTACTGCTACTACTACTTCTACTACTACGCTTACTACTATTCCTACTACTACACCTACACCGATTAACTACTACTACTAATACTACTACTGCTGCTGCTACTACTACTACTCCAACAACTACTCTTACTACTACTACTACTACGACGACGACGACTACTACTACTACTACTGCTCTTGCTACTATTACTCCAACTACTACTACAATTACGCTAACTACTATCACTGCTGCTACTACTAATACTACTACTACTACTACTACTACTACTACTACTACTACTTCTGCTACACCTACTCGTATTCCAACTACTACAACTAGTACCACTACTATTGCTAGAACTACTAATACCACTACTACTACAGTTGCTGTTGCGGTTGTTACTTGTACTACTACTAGTACTACAGCTACTACTGCAACTGCTGTTACTGTAACTACTACTACTACTCCTCCTCCTCCTACCACTACTACTGCTACAACAACTCCTACTACTACTGCTCCTACTATTGCCACTACCACTACTGCCACTCGTACTACTACTCGTACCACTACTACTACTATCATTACTACCACTACGAATACTACTACTACTGCGACGACTACTACTACTACTATGACTACTAATACTACTACTACTACTACTCCAAGTACTACTATACAACAACTACTACTGCTCCTACACCTACACTATTACTACAATAAATACTACTACTACTATCACTACTACTACGACTATTACTCTTATTACTACTACTACTCCTCCTCCTCCTACTGCTACTCCTACTCCTGCACTTCTATTACTGCAACTGCTACTACTACTCCTATTATTAGTAATATTACTACTGCCACTACTCCTGTTGTTGCTCTTACTAGTACCACTACAACTACTGCTGCTGCTGATGCTGTTGCTGCTACTGCTACTTTTACTACTACTACTCCTACTTCTACTACTACTCCTACTGCAACACCAATCCTACACCTACTCCGATTAACTACTACTACTACAACTACTACTGCTACTATTACTACTACTCCTCCTGCTACTACTCTTATTACTATGACTACTACTACTATAACTGCAACTACTACTCTTACTACTATTACTTCTCCTATTACTGCTGCTACTGCTACTACTACTACTACTACTATTACTCTTACTCTTACTACTACTACTTCTACTACTACTCCTTCTGCTACACCTACTCCTACACCTACACCTATTCCTACTACTACTACTTCATCCACTACTGTTACTAAAACTACTAATACTACTACTGCTACTGCTGCTGCTGCTGTTGTTACTTATACTACTACTATTACTACTACTACTACTACTACTACTACTACACTACTAATAATGCTACCACTACTACTACTACTACTGCTGCTGCTACTGTTACAACTATGACTATTACTTCTTCCACTGCTACTACCATTATAGCAACTGAAACTACTAGTACTACTTCTTCTACTACTACTACTGCTACTAATGTTGTTGCTACTACTACTGCTGCCACTACAACTCCTACTACTACTACTACAACTTCTACTTCTACTACTGTTGCTACTCCTACTTCTACATCTACTACTGCTACTACTACTATTACTACTACAACAACTACTACTGCTGCTATTACTACTACTACTAAAACTTCTCCAACTACTACAACTACTACTCATGCGACTACTAGTACTACTAATATTGCTGCTACTACTACTTCAACTACTACTACTACTACTGCTACTACTTCTACTACTACTGCTGCTACTTCTACAACTACTACTCCCACTACTACCATTACCACTCCATCTGCTACTACTACTTCAACTACTACTTCCACTACTACTACAACTACAACAACAACAACAACTACTACTACCACTACTACTACTACTTGACATCCTACTACTACCATAACTACTACTACTGCTACTACTTCAATTACTACTAATAATACAAGTTCTACAACCACTACTGGAACTACTGCTACTACAATTGCAACTAGAACTTCTACAACTACCTCTACTACTACTGCAGCTGCGGTTACTTCTCTTCTACTAAAACTAGTATTGCTAACACCACTACCTCTCCTACACCTGCAACTACGACTACAAATAATGCAACCAAAACTTTGCCTACTACTACCACTACTACTCCTACTACTACGAATACTATTACGATAGCCACTACTTGCACTTCGATTACTACTACTACTGTTGCGCATACTACTACTACTACCGCTACAACTTCTGCTGCTACTACTACAGCTACTCCTACTACAACTACTACACCTACTAGCACTATTACTATTACTATTACTACTATTTCCACCACTACTATTACTGCTACTACTACTACTGCTACAACTACTACTACTACTAATACTACCACTACTACTTCTACTATTGCTACTACTACTACTAATACTACTACTAATTCTTCTACTATTGCTACTACTACTACTACTCCGACTCCTACACCTACCCCGATTTACAATAACTACTATTACTGTAGCTGCTACTACTACTACTATTACTCCTACTACTACTCTTACTATTGCTACCACTACAACTGCTGCAGCAACTTCTACTCGTACTCTTATTACTCTTACTACTATTATCACTACTACTGCTACTACTACTACTATTACTCAGACTACTACTACTGCTACTACTACTACTACTTCTCCTACACCTACTCCTAAACCTACTCCTATTCCTACTACTACAACTACTACCACTGCTATTACTACTACTACTACTACTACTACTACTACTACTACTACTATAGTACTCCTGCTGCAACTACTACTACTACTCCTACTGCTACACCTACTCTCACACCTACTCCTATTCGTACTACTAAAACTACTACCACTACCACTACAATAACAACTACTACTACTCCTACTGCTAGACCTACTCCAACACCTACTCCTACACCTACTACTACAACAACTACCACTACTATTACTTCTACTACTACTACTACTACTAGTACTATTGCTACTACTACTACTACTACTACTACTACTACTACTACTACTACTATTACTACTTCCACTACTACTACTAGCAGGACTAGTTCTACTACTCCGACTGCTACTTCTACTACTCCTAGTACTACTACTACTATAGCTAGTACTTCTACTACTACTGCAACTACTACTACTACCACCACTATTACTTCTACTACTGCTGTTATAACAACAATAACTACTATTAATACTACTCCTTGTCCTACTACCATAAGTATTGGCACCTCTACTACTACAACAACAACTATTGCTACTGCTACTCCTGCTACTACTTCTACTACTGCTACTACTACTATTGCTGCTAGTAATATTGCAAGTACTACTTCTACTACAACCTCTACTGCTACTACTACTACTACTACTACTACGATGATGACATCACTCTACCACCACTATTACTACTACTACGACTACAACTATTACTCCTACTACTACTCTTACTACTGCTACTACTACTGGAACAATAACAACAATAACAACAACAACAACTACTACTACTACTGGTGCTCTGACTACTACTACTACTACTAGTAGAGGTAGTAGTAGTGCCAGTAGTTGTAGTTGTTGTAGTAGTAGTAGTAGGAGAGGTAGTTGTAGCTATAGGAGTAGTTGTCATCCTTGTAGTTGTAGTAGTACTAGTAGTGGTGATAGTAGAAGCAGCAATAGTAGGAGTTCGAGTAGTAGTAGTAGTAGTAGTTGTAGTAGTAGTAGTAGTAATAATAGGAGGAGGAGTAGTAGTAGTAGTAGCAATAGTTGTAGTTGTAGTAGTAGCCATAGTTGTAGTTGTAGTAGTAGTGTAGTAGTAGTGTAGTAATAGTAGCAATAGCAATTGGTGTAGAGATAGTAGGAGTAGTAGTAGTAGTAGTCATAACAGTAGCAGTTGGTGTGGAGATAGTAGGATTAGTAGTAGTAGTAGTCATAGTAGTAGTAATAATAATAGTAGTAGTAGTAGTAGTAGTAGTAGTAGTAGTCACAGCAATAGTAGTATTAGTGGTAGCAGTAGTAGTAGCTGTAGTGGTAGTCGTAGTAGTTGTAGTAGTGATGTAGCAGCAGTAGCAGTAGCAGTAGTGGTAGAGGTAGTTGTAGTGGTGGTAATAGCAGTAGCAGTAGTAGTAGTAGCAGTAGTAATAGTAGTTGCAGCAGTAGTAGTAGTGATGATAGTAGAAGTCAAAGTAGTTGTAGGAGTAGCAATAAA
>RXID01017791.1:25008-41612 GCA_005019695.1 Trichopus zeylanicus subsp. travancoricus | reverse complement strand
GTAGTTGTAGTAGCAGTAGTAATAGTAGTTGTAGTTGTTGTTGTTGTAGTATTAGTAGCAATAGTAGTAATAGTTGTAGTAGTTGTTGTTGTAGCAGTAGTCGTAGTAGTAGCATTAGTACTAGTCGTAGCAGCGGTGGTAGTAGTAGTAGTAGGAGTAGTGGTATTAGTAGAAGGAGTAGTAGTATTAGCAGAAGTAGTAGTGCTAGTCTTAGGAGTAGCAGCAGCAGTCGTGTTAGTAGTAGTAGCAATAACAATAGTAGCAGTTGAAGTGGTTGTAATAGCAACAATAGTAGTGTACTATTAGTAACAAAAGTAGTTGTAGTAGATGTAATTATTGTAGTAGTAGTAGTAGTAGTAGTAGTAGTAGTAGTAGTAGTAGTAGTAGTAGTAGTAGTCGTAGTAGAAATAGAACAAGAAGAAATAGTAGTAGATGTAGTAGTTGTAGTAATAATAATAATACTAGTAGTAGTAATAGTTGTATTAGTAGTAGTCATCATAGCCGCAGTAGCTGTAGTAGTAGTAGTCATATTTGTAGTAGTTGTAGTAGTAGTAGTTGTTGTTGTTGTTGTGGTAGTAGTAGTAGCAGTAGCCGAAGTGGTAGTAGTACTAGTTGAGGTAGTAGTAGTAGTAGTAGTAGTAGTTGGAGTAGGTTTAGGAGTAGGAGGAGTAGTAGTAGTCGTAGTAGTAGCAGCAATAGTAGTAGCAATAGAAATAGTAGCAGTTGTAGCTATAATAGTGGAAGCTGTAGTATTTTTAGGACTAGTAGTAGTAGTAGCTGTAGTTGTAGCAGAAGTCGCAGTAGTAGTAGTAGTAGTAATAGTATTAGTAGTAGTAGTAGTGATAGTAGTAGTAGCAGTAGTAGTAGTAGTTGTTGTTGTAGTAGTAGTAATAGAAGTAGTAGTCGTCGTAGTAGCAGCAGTAGTAATAGTAGCAATAGTGGTAGTAGTAGTAGTAGTATTAGTAGTAGCTGTAGTAGTAGCAGTAATAGGAGTAGTAGTTGAAATAGCACCGGTAGTAGTGGTAGCGTTAGTTGTTGTAGTAGTAGTAGCAGTCGTAGAAGTAGTAGTAATACCACCATAAGCAGTAGCAGTAGCAGTAGTTGTTGCAGTAGGAGAAGAAGTAGGTATAGTAGTAGGAGAAGTAGGTATGGTAGTAGTAGAAGTGGTAGCGGTAATAGTAGCAGCTGCAGCAGCAGCAGTAGTAGTAGTAGAAACGCTTGTAGTAGTAGTAGTAATAATAGTAGTACAAGAAGAAGTATTAGTAGCAATAGTAATAGTTGCAGCAGTAGCAATAGAGTATTAGAATGGCTATAGTAGTAGCTGTAGTTGTAGTAGTATCAGCAGGAGTAGTAGTAGTAGTAGTAGTGCTAGTAATAGTAGTAGTAGCCATAGTAGTAGTAGTAGTAGCCTTAGTAGCAGCAGTAGCAGTAGTAGCAGCTGCTGCAATAGCAAATGTTGTAGTTATAGCAGTAGTAGTAGTAGTGATAGTAGTAGTAGTAGGAGCAGCAGCAGTGGTAGTTGCAGTAGTCATAGTAGAAGTTGTAGTAGTAGCAATAGTACCAGTAGTAGTAGCTGTAGTAGTAGTTGAAGTAGCAAAAGCAGTAGCAGTAGCAGTAGTAGCTGCAACAGCAGTGGCAGTACTAGTTGTAGTTGAACTAATAGTAGCAGTAGTAGTAGTAGTAGTAGTTGGAGCAACAACGACAATATTAGTAGTTATAGTAGTAGCAGTAGTAGTGGTGGTGGTGGAAGTCGTAGTAGTTGTAATAATAATTGCCACAATCGTAGTAGTAGTTGTTGTAGTAGTAGTAGTAGCCGAAGTAGTTGTTTCATATGTTGCAGTTGCAGCAAAAGTAGTAGTAGTTGTAGTCGTAGATGTAGTTGGAGAAGTAGTAGTAGTGGTGGTAGTAGTATTAATAGTAATACTAGTGGTAGTAGCAGTAGTATTAATAGGCGTAGTAATAGTTGTAGTAGTAGCAGTAGTAAGAGTAGGAGTATCAGTAGCAATATTAGTTGTAGTAGTAGTAGTATTAGCAGTAGTATTAGTAGTAGTATTATTAGTCGTAGTAGCAGCAGCAGTAGTCGTAGTAGCAGTCGCAGCAGTAGTAGTAGCAAGAGTAGTAGCGGTAGCACTAGTAGTAGCAGCAGTTGCTGTAGGAGTTGCAGTAGTAGTAGGAGAAGAAGCAACAGTTGAAGCAGCAGCAATAGTAGCAGTTGAAGCAGAGGTAGCAGTAGCAGTACTAAGAGTAGTAGTTGGAGCAGTTGTAGTAGTGGTAGTAATAATTGTTGTTGTTATTGTACTAATGGTATTTGTTTTAGGAGTAGTCATAGTGGCAATATTAGTAGTAGTAATAGTAGTAGTAGAAGTAGTAGTACTAGTACTAGTAGTAGTAGTAGCAGTCGTGATCGCAGAAGTAGTAGCAATAACAGTAGTTGCAGTAGTAGTAGTAGTAGTAGAAGTATTAGGAGTAGTAGTATCATTAGCAGCAGTAGCAAAAATAGCAAATCTAGTGGTAGTACTAGTTCTAGTAGTATTCGTAGTTGTAGTACCAGCTATAGAAGTAGTAGTTGTAGTAGTAGTCGCAGTAGTAGTAATAGTAGTAGTTGTAGTTGCCGTATTAGAAGCTGTAGGAGCAACAGTAGATGTAGTAGTAGTAGTGACAGTAGTAGTTGCAGTTGTAGTAGTAGCAGTAATAGCTGCAGCAATAGGAGTAGTAGTAGCAAAAGTAATAGTCGCAATAGTAGTAGTAGCCGTCACAGTTGTAGTAGTAGCAACAGTAGCAGCAGTAGCAGTAGTACTTATGGTAGTAGTACTACTAGTAGCAGTAGTAGTAGTAGTAGAAGTAGAAGTAGGAGCAATAGTACTAGTTGTTGTTGTTGTTGTTGTTGTTGTTGTTGTTGCTGTTGTTATAGTAGTAGTAGTAGTGGTGGTGGTGGTAGTGGTGGTAATAGTGGGAGTAGTAGGAATACATGTAGGAGAAGGAATAGTAGTTGAGTAGTAGTACTACTAGTAGTAGTAGTTGGAATACATGTAGGAGTAGCAATAGTAGTTGTAGTAGTAGTAGTAGTAGTTGTTGTTGTTGTTGTTGTAGGAGTAGTAGTAGCGGTAGTTGAGGTCATAGTAGTAGTAGTTGGAGGAGGAGTAGTAATAGTAGCAACAGGATTGGTAGTTGTAGTAGTAGTGGTAGTAATAGTCATAGTAGTAGTAGTAGTAGTATTAGTAGCAATCGTACTACTATTTGTATTAGTAGAGGTAATAGTAGAAGTAGTAGTAGTAGTATTACGAATAGTAGTTGTAGCAGTAGTAGCAGCAGCAGTAGTATAGTAGTAGTACTAGTAGTAGTAGTAGCAGTAGTAGTAGTAAAAGTCATAGTAGTAGTAATTGTAGAATTATTAGTTGGAGTAACCGTTGTAGTAGGAGTAGTTGTAACATCAATAGTAGTAGCAGTAGTAGTGGCAGTAGTAGTAGTAGTTATAGCGGTAGTAGTAGCCAGAGAAGCTATTGTAGTAGTAGTAGTATAAGTAGCAGTAGCAGGAGAAGTAGTTGTAGTAGTTTAAGTTGTAGTTGCAATATTAGTAGTAGTAGTAGTAGTAGTAGCAGCAACAGTAGTACTTACAGTAGTAGCCGGAGGAGCAGCAGAACTAGAACACTAGTCATAGTCGTACTAGCAGTAGTAGCGATAGTCGCAGTAGTAGTAGCAATAGTTGTAATAGTAATATATATAGTAGCAGTTGTAGTTGCATTTGTGCTAGTAGTCGTAGTAGTTGTAGTAGCAGAAGTAGTAGTAGTAGCACTAGTAGTTATAGTAGCAAAATTAGTAGTAGTAGTTGTTGTAGTAATAGCCGTAGTAGGAGAAGTAGTAGGAGTAGCAAAAGTAATAGCAAAAGTAGTAGTAGTCATAGGCGGAGAAATAGTAGAAACCAAAGTAGAAATGGCAGTAGTAAGAGTAGTAGTAGTAGTAGTAGTATATGCAGCAATAGTTGTCATAGTAGTAGCAGTAGCAACAGCAGCTATAGTAGCAATAGCAGTAGTAGTAATAGCGGTAGTAGAAGTAACAGTAGCGGCTATAGTAATAGTAGCAGTAGTTGCAGTACTAGTACTAATAATTGTAATAGTAGCCACGATAGAAGTAATCAGAGTAGTAGTAGCAGTGCAAAAGCTGCAGTAGTAGTTGTAGTTGCAGTAGCTGTAGTAGTGGAGGTTATAGTAGAAGCAGACGTGTAGTAGTAGTAGTCGGAGCAGCGGCAGCATCAGTAGTAGTAGTCAGAGCAATAGCTATAGTAGTAGTAGTAGTAGCAACAGTAGTAGCAGCAGCAGCAAGAGTAGCAGACACAGTAGTAGTAGTAGTAGTAGTTGTGGTAGCAGCAGCAGCAATAACAGTAGTAGTCATAGTAGCAGTAGTAGTCATAGCAGCAGTAGTTGGAGTAATAATAGCAGTAGTAGTAGTACTACTACTAGTAATAATGGTAGTAGTTGTTGTAGTAGTAGTAGTAGCTCTTGGAGGAGTAGTAGTAGTACTGGTGGTCGTGGTAGTAACGATAGTAGTAGTTGTAGTAGTAGTAGTAGTAGTAATAGTAGTAGTAGTAGTCACAGTAGCAGCAGCAGTAGTAGTAGCTATAGTAGCAGTAGTCGTGCTACTACTACTACTGCCACTGCTAGTACTACTACTACTACCACTACTACTCCTACTGCTAGTACTACGACTACTACTACTACTTTTACTGCTGCTGCAACTACCGCTACCACTAATACTGCTACCATTGCTACTACTCCTCCAACTTATGCTAGTACTGCTACTATTACTACAAATGTACTATTACTACTACTACTACTACCACGACTAATATTGCTACTTCTACTACTCCTAGTCCTACTCCTATTACTTCTACTACTACTACTACTACTACTACTACCACTATTATTATTATTACTACTACTACTACTACTACTACTACTACTACTTCTACTAGTATTACTACTACAACTTCTGTTGATGGTGCTGCTACAATTACTACTACTACTGTTGCTACTATTACTGTTACTACTATAGCTACTACTGTTGTTGTGACGACTACTGCTGCGAGTGTTGTTGCTATTTCTACTACTTGTCCTACTATAACTGTGACTACTACTACTACTGCTACTACTACTACTATTGCAGCTGTACCCACTGCTGTGACTTCTACTACTATTACAGCTACTTCTGCTACGACTGCTACTAGTTCTACTGCTACAACATCTACTACTACTACTTCAGCTACTACAACCTTTGTTACTACTACTGCTACAATTACTACTACTACAACTACTACAGCAACTACTGCTACTGCTACCACTTACTACTACTACTACTACTTCTACTACTGGTACAACTACAACAACTACTATGGCTACTACTACTACCACTGATGCTGCTACCTCTGCTATTTACACTACAACTTCTACTATTCCTCCTACTTCTTATACCGCTACTACTACTATGACTGCTACTACTACTACTACTACAGCTACTATGGCTACTAGTTCTGCAGCTTGTACCACTACTACTAAAATTGCAGCTACTACTATTTCTACTCCAACTACTACTACTTTTTCTGCTACTGCTACCACTAGAACTTCCACTTCTCGTACATCAATAATACTGCAACCACTACTGCTTCTACTACTACTGATACTGCTATAGCTACTACTACTTCGCCTACAACTACTACTTGGTCTACTACTACTTTTGCTACTGGTTCTACTACTACTCCTAATAATACTACAACTACTACTTTTCTACTACTACTACTGCTACTACTTATAATACTACTACTATAACTATTTCTTCTGCTACTAGTACTACACCTACTACTACTATTTCTAGTAATGCTACTACTGCTGCAACTGCTACTACAACTTCTACTACGTAACAACAACTACTACTACTGCAACTGTAGCACCTGCTACTACTACCACTATACTACAGCTTCCACAACTACTACCACTACTACCACTAAGACTAATACTTCTGCTACTACTACTGCTGCAACAATCATTACTATTACTACAACTACTCCTATTGCTACTACTACTACTATTACTATTGCTACTGCTACTACATACACTTCTACTAGTTCTACTGGTAATACGACTGCCATTACTACTGTGACTACTTCTACTGCTACTACTGCTGCTACTGCTACTGCAACTATAATTGCTACCACTACTCCTATTACTACTAGCACAACTTTTGCTACAATTGCTACTTTTGCTCCTGCTACTACTGCTACAACTACAACTACTTATGACACTGCTACCACATCTACCACTACAACTAATACTATTGCTACTACCACTAGAACTACTGCTGCTGCTACTACTGCTAACTACAACTACTACTATAGTGAATATTACTACTACAGCTACAACTGCTACTACAACTAGAACTCTTACTATAACTACTACTACTGCTACTACAACAACAACTACTGCTACTACTGTTACTACTACGACAATTACTACTACTACTACTACGACTGCTACAACTATTACTAGTACTACTACTGCTACTACTGCTATAGCTGCTACTCCTAGTACTACTACTATTACTATGACTGCTACTACTAGTACTACGACCACTATTATTGCAACTACTACTACTACTACTATTATTACAATAACTATTACAACTATTACTATTTCTATTACCACTATTACTATTACTATTACTTTTACTTCTTCTACTACTATTACTACCAATGCTACTACTAGTACTACTACCAGTACTACTACCACTACTACTATTACTAATACTGCTACATCTACTACTACTACCACTATTGCTACTATTGCTGCTACTACTACTACTACTACTATGACAACTTCTCCTGCAATAACAACTACTACTACTTCTCAGACTACTTCTACTACTCCTACTACCCCTAGTCGTACTACTACTTCTGCTCCACTACAACTACAACTACTTTATGGCCACTACTACCACTTCTACTGCTACTGCTACAACCACTACTACTACCAATACTACTACCACTACTACTACTAATATTGATACTAATAGTACTACTTCTTGAACTACTTCTACTACAACTATGACTGTTGCTACTACTACTATTTTTCCTACAACTATAATAACAACAACTACTACTACTACTTTTCCTACAACTACTACTACTGCTACCGCTACTACTGCTACTACAACTGCTACTACTACTGCTACAACTAATACTACTTCTACTGTCACTACTACTGCTGCTGCTACTACAAATGCTACTACTACTACTATAGCAACAACTACTACTGCTACTACTGCTACTCTACAATAGTCACTACTATTACTACTACTACTACTATTACTGCTACTAGCACTACTGCTACTAGTTCTACCACTACTACTTCTGGTACTACTACTACAGCTACTACTACTACTATGACTACTATTACTACTAACTACTACTATTATAACTATTGTTATTACTGCTATTGCTACTACTACTATTGCTACTACTACAACTTCTACTACCAACTGCTGCTATAACTACTTCTACTACAACTTTTGCTATTATTACTACTACTTCTACTACAACAACCATGGCTGCTACTGCTCCCACTACTGTTGCTACTACTGCTACCACAGGTAGTGTTAGTTGGAGTAGTAGCAGTAGTACTAATAATAGCAGTAAAAGAAGTACTAGTATTATTAGTAGTAGCAGTAGTAGTAGCAGCCATAGTGGTAGTAGTAGTAGCAGTAGTAGTAGGAGTAGTAGTAGTAGCCGTAGCAGTGGCATGGGCAGTAGTAGTAACAGTAGTAGTAATAGGAGTAGTAGCAATAGAAGTAGCAGCAGTAGCTGTCGTAGTAGTAGTAGGACGAGGAGGAGTAGTAGTAGTAGCAGAAGTAGTAATAGCAATAGTGGTAAAAGTAGCAATGGTAGTGGTAGTAGTACTAGTAGTAGTAGTGGTGGTGGTAGAAGTAGTAGCGGCAGCAGCAGCAATAGTAGTGGTAGTAGTAATAAAAGTAGTAGTTTTTGTACTAGTAGAAGTAGTAATAGTAGTGGTGGGGGTTGTAGTAGTAGTACTAGTAGTAGTAATAGTAGTAATAGCAGTAGTAGTAGAAATAGCACTACTAGTAGTAGTAGCAATAGTTGTTGTAGTAAAGTGGTTGTAGTAGTAATAGTAATAGTGGTAGTAGTAGTAGTAATAGTAGTAGCAGCAACAGCAGTAGTAGTAGTAGTAATAGTAGTAGTTGCAATAATAGAAGCAATATTAGAAGTAGCAGTAATAGTAGCAGGAGCATCAGTAGTAGTAGTAGCAATAGTAATAGTAGTAGTAGCAGTAATAGAAATAGTATTAGCAGTAATAGTAGTAGTAGTACAAGCAGTATTAGTAGTAGTAGTAGTAGCAGTAGCAACAATTGCAATAGTAGTACGAGTAGTAATGCAAGTATTAGTAGTAGCAGTAGTAGTTGTACTGGTAGTAGTAATAGTAGCAGCATTACAACCGCAATAGTAATAATACTGGTAGTAGTAGTAGTAGTTGTTGTTGTTGTTGTAATAGTAGAAGTATTAGTAGTAGTAGTAGTAGTAGTAGTAGTAGTAGTAGTAGTAATAGTAGTAGCAGTAGTAATAACAATAGTAGTAGCTGTAGTAGTATTAGCAAGAGTAGCAGTTGCCGCAACAGTGACAGCAGCAATAATAGTAGTAAAAGAAGTAGTAGTTGGAGGAATTGTAGTAGTAACTATAGTAGCAGAAGTAGTAGTAGTAGTAATCCAAGTAGTATTAGTGGCAATAGTAGCAGCAGTGGTAGTAGTAGTAGTTGGAGCTGCATCATTAGTACTTATTATAGTAGTAGCAACAACAGCAGCAGCAATTGTAGTAGTAATAGTAGTCGTAGCAGTGTCAATAATAGCAGTATTTGAAGCAGTGGTAGCTATAGTAGCAGTTGTAGCAGAAGTGGTAGTTGCAGTAGTCGTAGATGAAGTAGCAGAAGTAGTAGTAGTAGTAGTAGTACAAGTAATAGTTGTAGTAGTAGTGCTAGTAATGGTGGTATTAGTAGTAATACTAGTGGTAGCAGTAGTAGCATTAGAAGGAGTAGTAGCAGCTGTAGTGACAAAGTAGTGGGAGTAGTAGCAATAGTTATAGTAGTAGTAGTTATTGTCGTTGTAGTTGTAGTAGTAGTAGTAGTAGCAATAGTTGGAGCGTATGTAGTAGTAGTAGTCATAATGTCGGCTGAAGTAGTAGTAGTAGTAGTAGTAGTGGTAGTAGTGGTAGTACTACTACTACTAGTAGTAATAATAGTAGTAGTAGTATAGTAATAGTGGTAGTACTAGTATTGGTTATAGTAATAGAAGTACTAGTAGTAGTAGTAGCGACAAGAGCAGCAGCAGCAGTAGTAGTCCTAGTAATAATAGTAGTAGCTGTGGTGGAAGCAGTAGCAGAAGTAGTAGCAGTAGCCGTAGTGGAGTACTTGTTATAGCTGTTGTTGCAACAGTAGTAGGGGCAGTAGTAGGAGTAGTAACAATAGTAGAAATTGCAGTAGAAATCATTATAGTAGTACGAGTAGCACTAGTTGTTGTAGAAATGGTGGTAGTAGTAGTAGAAGTAGTAGCTGTGGTTGTAGTAGTTATTTTAATTGATGTAGTAGTAGTAATGGTAGTACTAGTCAAAAAGGTATTTATAGTAGCAGTAGCATTACTTATAGTCGCGAAAGCCGATGATGCGATAGGAGTAGAAGCAGTAGCTGTACCAGATGTTGTAGTCATTGCAGAAGTAATAGTAGTTGTGGCTGATGTTGTAGTAGCAATAGTAGTAATTTTTGTAGAAGTTGTAGCAGAAGCAAACACAAAGAAGTAGTGGTGGTAGTCAGAGCAGTAGTAGTAGTAGTAGTAGTAGTAGTAGTAGTAGTAGTAGTAGTAGTAGTAGTAGCAGAAGTTGTAGTAGTTGTAGCAATAGTAGTATAAATAGTAATAGGAGTAGTAGTAGTTGTTGTTGTTGTTGTAGTAGTAGTAGTAGCTGAAGTAGTAGTAGCAGCAGCCCCATCTGTAGTAGTTGTAGTAAGTGGTAATAATAGTCCATAGTAGAGTAGTTGGAGTATAGTAGCAGTAGTAGTTGTTGTAATCGTAGTTGTTAAGGGTGGTGGTGGTGGTGTGGTGTGGTGGTGGTGGTGGTGGTGGTGCGGTGGTGGTGTTGGTAGTGGTGGTGGTGGTAGTAGTAGTAGTAGAAGTTGTTGTTGTAGTTGTTGTTGTCGTTGTTGTTGTTATTATTGTTGTAGTAGCAGCAGCAGTAGTAGTAGTATAGTAGTAGTAGTAGTAATAGTAGCAGCAACATCTGTAGTAGTTGTGATAGTAGTAGTAATAGTTATACTCGCAGTAGTAGGAGTAATAGTAACAGTAGTAGTTGTCGTAATAGTAGTTGTTGTAGTAGTAGTAGTAGTAGTAGTAGTAGTAGCAATAGTAGTAGTTGTTGTTCTTATTGTTGTTGTAGTAATAGTAGTAGCAGCAGTAGTAGTATAGTAGCAGTAGGCCTAACAGCAGCCGCCACAGAAGTAGTAGTCATAGGAGTCGCAGAAGTTGAAATAGTAGGAGTTGTTGTAGTCACAGTGTTAGTGGTTGCCGGAGTAGTACCAGTACTAACAGTAACAGTAGTAGTAGCATTAGTATAAGTCATAGTAGTAGAAGCAGTTGTAGGAGTAGTAGTAGTTGTTGTTTCTGTAGTAGTAGCAGTAGTAGTAGGAGGAGGAGGAGGAGGAGGAGCAATAGTTTTAGTAGCAATAGTTGTTGTAGTAGTAGTAGCTGTATTATCATTTGTAGTAATAGTACTTGCTATAGTAGTACTAGTAGTAGAAGTAGTAGT
The DNA here is from genome assembly GCA_005019695.1 of Trichopus zeylanicus subsp. travancoricus. Taxonomy (NCBI): domain Eukaryota; kingdom Viridiplantae; phylum Streptophyta; class Magnoliopsida; order Dioscoreales; family Dioscoreaceae; genus Trichopus; species Trichopus zeylanicus. The sequence continues at coordinate 30,766 of RXID01017791.1, read as the reverse complement.
TGTAGTAGTAGCAACGTAACAACCAACAAAAGTAGCAGTAGTAATAGTAGTAGTAATTATGGTAGTAGTATGAATAGTAGCGACAGTAGTAGTAGGCGCAGTTTTCCAGCAACAACAGTAGTAGTGGTAGAAGCAATAGTTGCAATTGTAGTTATTGTAGCAGTTGTAGTAGTAGTATTAGTAGCTATTGTAGGAGTAGTGGGAATAGTAATAATAGTAGCAGGAGTTGTGGTAGTAGTAGTAGTACTAGCAGAAGTATTAGTACTTGTAGTAGAAGTAAGAGTAATAGTAGGAGTAGGAGTCGTAGTAGTAGTGGTGGTAGTAGTAGTAGAAGTAGTAGTTGTTAAAGTACTAGTTATAGTTGGAGTAGTAGTTGTTGTAGTTGTTGTTGTTGTAGTAGTTGGAGTAGTACTAGAAGTAGTAGTTGTAGTAGTTATAGTAGTAGTTGTTGTAGTAGTTGTAGTAGTAGTGGCGATTGTAAGTAGTAGTAATACTAGCAGAAGCATTTGTAGTTGTAGTATTAGTCGTAGGAGCATCAGTAGCAGTAGTAGTTGTAGTAGTAATAGTACGTGATTATTGTAGTTGTAGTAGTAGTCATTCTAGGAGTAGTAGTAGTAATCATAGTAGGCGCAGTAATAGTTGTAGTAGTGGTAGTAGTAGAAGAAATATTAGCAGCAGTAGCAGTGGTAGCTACAATAGTAGTAGTAGTAGTAGTAGTAGTAGTACTAGTGGTAGTAGAAGCAGCAGCAGTAGTAGTACCAGTAGTAGTGGCAGTATTAGTAGCAACCATAGTATTCAGATTCGTAGTAGTAGTAGTAGTAGTAGTAGCCTAATAGTAGTAGTTGTAACTGTAGTTGCAATAGTGGCATTAGCGTCAGTAGTAGCAAAAGTAGTGCAGTATTGCCAGTCATATCAGCAAAAGTAGTAGCAGTAGCAGTAGTAGCAGTAGCAATAGTAGTAGTAGTAGTGGTAGTAGTAGTTGAAGTAGTAGCAGTAGTAGTAGTATGTTAAGTAGTCGTCTTAGCAGTAGCGGTAGCAGTAGTAGCAGTAGTAGAAGTAGTTGTTGTTGTATTAGCAGTAACATAGTAAAAGTAGTAGTAGCTAGAGTAGTAGTAGTAGAAGAAATAGAAGTTGTAGCTGCAGATTTTGTAATAGTAGAAATAGTTGTTGTTGTTGTATTAGCAGTAGTAGCAGCAGTAGTAGTAGTAGTAGCATCCGGATTAGTCATAGTAGAAGCAGTAAAAGTAGTAGTATTAGTAGTAATAGCAGTGGTAGCAGTAGTAACCGAAGTAGTTGTAGCACTACTAGTAGTAGGAGAAGTAGTAGTAGTTGTTATTGTGGCAAAAATTGTAGCAGTAGTGGTAGTAGTAGTAGAAGTAGTAGTAGTAGTAGTAGTAGAAGTAGGAGTACAAGTAATAGTAGCAGCAGTAGTAGAAATAGTAATTGTAGTAGCAATAGCAGAAGTAGCTGCAGCAATAGCGGTAGTAGTCGTTATAGTAGCAATAGTAGCAGCAGCAATAGTAGTAGTAATGTTAAGAGTACTAGTTGTAGTAGTAGTTAGAGAAGTAGTAGCAGTATTCTCTGTAGTAGTAATCAATGCAGTAGCAGTAGCAGTAGTAGCAGTAGTAGCAACTGTAGTAGTTCTGAAAGGAGTAGCAGTAGCAATAGAAGTGGCAATAGTAGTAGTAGAAATTGTAGCAGTAGTAGTGCCAGTAGTAATAGCAATCGGGGTAGCAATTGCAGTTGGAGTACTAGTAGTATTTGTAGTAGCAGTAGTAGTAATACCAGTTTTAGTTGTAGTTGTACGAAAAGTGATAGTAGTAGAAAAACTAGTGGAAGTGTTTGTAGTAGTAGTAGTGGCAGCAGTAGTAGTAGTAGTAGCAGTAGCAGCAGTAGTAGCAATAGTAATAATTGTCGTAATATTAGTAGTAGCTGAAGTATTAGTATTAGTAGTAGTAGTAGTAGTGGAAGATGTAATAGCAATGGCAGTAGTACCAAGTGTAGTAGTTGTAGTAGTAGGGTAGTACCAGCAATAGTAGAAGTAGAAGTAGAATTAGTAGGAGTGGCAATAGTAGTAGTAGTAGTTGCAGTAGTAGTAGTAGTACAAGCGGCAGCTATAGCAGTAGTAGTAGTAGTAGCTGTATTAGTAGTAGTATGACAAGTGGCAGTTCTAGCATTAGCAGTAGTAGTAGAAGTAGTAGTAGTTGTTATTGTAATAGCAATAGTTGCAATTTTCGTAGCAGTAGTCCAAGTAGCAGCAATCGCAGCAGTAACAATAGCAGTAGTAGTAGTAGTAGTTGCAGTAGTTGTAGTAGTACCGGTAGTAGTAACAGTAGCTACAGTAGTTGTTGTAGTTGTAAAAGAAGTAGTAGTAGCAATCATAGTCATTGTAATAGTCGCAGCGACAGTCATAGTGGCAGTAGTTGTTGTGGTTGTAGTAGAAGTAGCAACAGCACTCATAGCTATAATAGTAGTCACAGCCGTAGTTGTAGCAGTTGTAGTAGCAATAATAGTTGCAGCAGAAGTAGTAGTAATAGTAGTAACTGCAGCAGTAGTAGGAGTAGTAGTGCTAGTAGTAGTGGAAGTAGTAGCAGCAGTAGTAGTAGTAGTAGTACTACTAATAATACATTAGCAGCAATAGTATCAGTAATAGTACTAGTTGGAGTAGTTGTGGCAGTAGTAGCAGTAGTAGTGGTAGCAGCGATAGTAGTAGAAGTAGGTGTAGGAGTAGTAGTAGCAGTAGTAGTATAGTACCCATAGTGGCCGCAGCAGCAGCTGTAGTGAATTACCTATAGTAGTAGTAGTATTAATAGTATTAATAGTAGTAGTAGCAGCCGAAGTAGTGGTAATATGAGAAGTGGTAGTAATAGTTGTAGTAGCAGTAGCAATAGTAGCAGTTGTAATAGTAGTAGAATTTTTAGTAGCAATAGTAGTTGTGGCAGCAATAATAGTAGTCATAGTTGTACTCTTTGTAGCAGTAGTAGTAGTACGAAAAGTAGCAATTTTAATAGTAGTGGCAGTAGGACTAGTAGTAGTGGTATTAGTAGTAGCAGTAGTAGTAGTTGTAGCAACAGTAGTAATAGTAGTAATTGTAGCAGCAGTGGCAGTAGTTGCAATTTCAGTCAAAGTGGTAATAGAAGTGGTAATGCAGAAGTAGTAGCCGAAGTGGCTATAGTTGTAATATCAGTAGTAGTAGTAGTAGTAGTAGTAGTAGTAGTAGTTGTAGTGAAAGTAGTAGTAGTTATTGTGGTAGAAGTGGTAGTATTAACAGCGGTAGAAGAAGTAGCGGCAGTAGTGGTAGCAGTAGTAGTAGGTGGGGGAGGGTTTGGGGGGGGAGCGGGGGGGCGGGGGGGGAGCAGGGGGAGGGGAGGAGGAGTAGTAGTTTGTTTGGGGGAGGAGGAGGAGGAGTAGTAGTACTAGTATTATTATTATTATTATTATTATTATTATTATTATTATTATTATTATTATTATTAGTAGTAATAGTAGTAGTAGTAGTAGTAGTAGCAGCAGCAGTGACAATAACAACAACAACAACAGAAGTAGTAGTAGTAGTAGTAGAAGTAGTAGTAGTAATAGTAGTAGTAGTAGTAGTAGTAGTAGTAGAAGTAGTCGAAGTAGAAGTAGTAGTAGTAGTTGTAGTTGTAGTAGTAGTAAATGCAATAGTAGTAGTTGTAGCAGTAGTAGCAGTAGAAGCAGTAATAGTATTAGTAGTATTAGTGGCAATAGTAGCAGTAGTAGCAGTAATAGTAGTAGCAATAGCACTAGTAGTAGTAGTTGTAGTAGTAGTAGTAGCAATTGTTGTAGTAGTAGACGAAGTAGTAGAAGTAGTAGTAGAAGCAATAGTAGCAGTAGTAGTAGTTTTGGTGGTAATTATAGTAGTATTAGCATTAGTAGCAGTAGTAGCAGTAGTAGTAGTAGTAGTGATAGTATAAGTTGTTGTATATTTAATAGTTGTGGTTGTAGTAGTAAATGTACTGGTTGTAGTTATAGTTTTTGTTATAGTAGCTGTAGTAGTAGCAGAAGCAGTAAGCATAGTAGCATTAGTTGTAGTATTAGGAGTGGTAGTAGTAGTACTAGTGGCAGTTATAGTCATAGTTGTTGTTATTATAGTAGTAGCAGTAGTAGCAGTAATAGCAATAGTAGTAGGGCCGCAGTAGAAGCAGTAGTAATTGTAGTAGTAGCAGAAGTAGTACTAGATGCAGTAGTAGTGGTAGTCGCGATAGAAGCAGATGTGGTAGTAGTAGTAGAAGATGTAGTAGTAGCAATAGCAGTAGTTGTAGTAGTTGTAGTAGCAGTAGTAGTAGTAGTCATAGTACTATCAGTAGTAGTTATAGTAATAGTACTATTAGTTGTGGTAGTTGTTGTTATTGTTATTGCAATAGTAGAAGTAGTTTGTTGTAGTTGTGGTAGTAGTAGTAGCAGTGGTTGTAGTAGTGGTAGTAGCGCTTGCAATAGTAGTAGCAATAGTTGTTGTTGTGCTAGTTGTGTTGGTAGTAGCAATAGTAGCGGTCGCAGCGGTAGAATTAAAAGTAATAGTAGTAATAGCTGTAGTAGCATTAGCAGCAACAGTATTAGCATTAGCAGTACTAGCAGTAGTAGCAGTAGTTGTTGTTGTAGTAGGAGTAATGGTAGTTGTAGTAGTAGTAGTTGTTGTTGTTGTACCAATAGTTGTAGTGCTAGTAGTAGCATTACCAGTAGTAGTTTCGATAGTGGTAGCGGTAGGAAAAATAGTAGTAGGAGGAGTACTAGCTAAAGTTATTGTAGCAATTGTAGCAGTCGTAGTTGTAGTAGTAGTTGTAGCAGCAGCAGCAGCAGCAGTGGTAGTAGTAGTAGTAGTGGTAGCAATAGTAGTAGCAGCAGTAATAGTAGTATTAGTAGTACTAGTAGTAGTGGTAATAACACTAGCAGTGGTAGTAGCACTATTAGTAGGTACAATTGTAGTAGCATTAATAGTAGTAGTAGTAGTAGTAGTAGAAGCAGTAGTAGCAACAATTGTAAAAGTAGCAGTAGCAATAGCAATAGTAATAGCAGCAGTAGCAGTAGTAATAGTATTAATAATCATAGCAGCAGCCACAGTAGTAATAGTAGCAGTAGTAGGAACAATAGCAGCAGTAGCAGTAGCATTGGCGGTAGGTATAGTATTAGTAGCATTGATAGTTGTAGTAGCTGTAGTAGGAGTAATAGTAGTATTAGTAGTAGATGTACTAGTAGTTGTTGTTGTTGTAGTAGTAGCAGTAGTAGCGGTAAAAGTATTAGTAGCATAGCAGTTGTTGCAGTAGTAGTAGAAGTAGTACTAGTAGTAGTAGTGGTGATCACAGTTGGAACAGTTGTAGTAGTAGTAGTAGTAGATGTAGTAGTAACAGTAGTAGTAGTTGTAGTAGCAGTTGTAGTAGTAGTAGTAGTAAGAGAATTAATCATGGTAGTAGTAGTACTTGGAGTAGTAGTAGTTGTAATAGTTGTATTATAGTGATTGTTTTTGTTGTTGCTCATGTAGTGGTTGAAGTAGTAGTTGTAGTTGTTATAGTGGTAGTAGTAGTAGAGGTTGTAGTAGTTGTAGTTGTATTAGTAATTATTGTAGTAGTAGCAGTAGTAGTAGTAATAGTAGTAGTGCCAGAAGCAATAGTAGCAATAGTTGTAGTAGAAGTTGTAGTAGCAGTGGCAATAATAATAGTTGTAGTTGTTGTAGTAGTAGTCATTGTTGTACTAGTTGTGTTGATAGTAGCAGTAGTTGCAGTCACGGCAGTAGTAGTAATAG